>SNQJ01S0082261.1:0-14083 GCA_010110895.2 Picea sitchensis
CCTAGTTTCTCTAGCACCAACTAGAAGGAAGCTACAACTCCCTGTGTTCAAGCACCCACTTGAACCTTTCAGGACACCAGTCCTCCCTAGCACTTCCCAACCACACTGAAATATGAATATGAAATACTAAAACTAATTACAGTGATATAGTGTTCAATAACAACTTGCCAGTCTCATCACTATTCTGCACGATTTTGCTACTTAGTATTCCTCACTGTCTTCCAGCATGCATCCACTATGCATTTTGTTCTTCTTCCTTTTGTGCTTTGTGTGCCATTCCCATTCAATGCACCTTTTGTTTCCTATCCATTTCAACTGTTGCACCCCCTCTTTACTTCCTCACACATGCATAACTTCACCTCAGCAACAACATCCTCACTTCTCTGTGTCGTATTCTTATCTTATTTGTGCTCCTTGTGCATGCAATATGCGCAATGCTTCTGCATCTCTTCACAATGAGTGCTATGTCTCATCATCATTATGACTTCTCAGCTTCTCTGGCAGTTTTCCCACGCGTTCAACATCACTAGATGCCATGCTGAGATTCCTCAGCCTCTCTGGCAGTCAAGACTCTTTGTCTTCTCTGGCATAGTCGAGCTTATACTTTCTGCTTCAGTTACAAACTTCAACGCTCATCCACTTGTCAGTCCCTCTAAGAATCGTCTTCATTCACTAGAAGAAGCTTATAGACCCTTCATCTCCTCTGGCGATCACACAAAGATCTCTTCGAATCCTTTGGCAGAGACCATCAATGGTTTCCAGTAGTTAGACTGTTAGGAGCAACATTAGCCCTCCGATCATGCCCAAAATCCCCTGCACCATTGGATTGACTTCATGTGATCTTGTGTTTATTTTGCCAATTCGCATTTTGGTATTTTAGGATCCCCGTGGTAGAGATTTTGTTACTCTCCATGTCCCGATCCACGAAAATCCGAAATTGAGCTTGTCTGAACTAGTTCCTTCCTTTCTCGTGACCACCGATAGTGACCACAGGCTGTGCCAAAAGGCACTTCATATTTCGCGAGTTTATAAACTTCATTGATTCTGATCGACGATTGAAATCTCCATAGATCTGAAGGTCCAGGTCTTATCGTGATCTCGTATCTCACGAGTTTCCACACCATGCTCTATTGACTCCAAGTCAGTGAAATTCCAATCGCTTGCCACTTGTCCTATGATTCGATGGTCCAGATCAGATTTTGAATCAATGGTTCCAACCATATCGCAATTTCGCATATCGTGATTTGGAAATTCTTGTTGCAAAGTGTTTCGACACTCCGACTTCCGATATCTGAAACCCTGAAATGGGGTTGGATCAATGGTCCACATCAAACCTTGATCTGATGGCTCAGATCATTTCGCGATTTCATCATTCCTGTGGTATTGTTTCTTGACTCTCCAAGTCGTGATTCGCGAAACCCCGAAGTGATGTAAACCTGCTGACGTCACACATGGATTGACACGTGTCAAATAACCACCACGTGTCACTTTGATTCGTGACTTACATGTGCCTAAAATGTCGAATCAGCTTGGCACTTTTCATTGCCTGGTTGTGCCAGGTGTTCTTAGCTGACGTGGTTTGTTGACGTGTATGTTTCGGGATTTCGCATTTCGCGTTGTTGTAAAGAACCTTGACATTTCCATCTCCCGATATCCGAAATCCCAATAGCCAAAATCCGAAATGGAGTTGGACCACTGCTTAAATCTTGCACTTTAAAGAATGTGCAGGCTCTTCATGATCCAACGATTGTCGGAACTTATGCTCAGATATGGCACCTGAGATCTGTAATCCTCTTCTGTGCGTTCTTCTTGTCTACAATCTGATCTGATGGTTCTCCATCTTTCGAGAATTTAAATGGGATCCAACGATCACTGACGCTTCTCCTCCCGATCTTAGGCACTCCATTCGACTCTGCGCTAATTCCTCCTGAGCTTACTTTGTCCTTGTTTTGCCTTTGTTGCATACTCTGATCTCGTCATTAGTGACAAGCACATACTGCCTGTAAAGCATGCCAACCATCCTCTGCACTATCTCTTCTGATCTTATCGAGCTTGCTCTGCAACATCTTCCCAAAATACTTATGGTTCCCGTCTGTTACATTCTTCCTGTACTCAAGCCATCATCGTTGTTGTACTTGCCATCAATGACAAGCATACGCTACCTGTAAAACATGCCAACAATAACATCACGATGGAATTTAACGATTAGTTATAGATCAAGAGGAATGAATTCAATATTAAATTCTATGGAGAAATGAAAAGTATGAATCAAATAATCTAACGAAAGCTTAGCCATAATAGAATAAATATTAACTATCCTGAAAATCCATGTGATCTCTCAATTTCATGCATCAATCATTGATGATAAGAAAACACTATTATATTGGATTCAAATGCACTCTTATGCTAACTCGAGTAAATTCACAAGGATATAAACCTATGATTAAAAGCTTAATTCAAATCCAAACTTCTAATTAAAATCATAACTCGAATATAAAACTGATATTTCATAAATTAAACTAATCTCAATTCTTTCATTAAAAACTTAGATTGCAAAGTAGAATGCTTATAAAAACATAATCCAAAACCTAATTCTACTCTAGTACACTAAAAAAATATTGATAAACAAAATGGATTCATGAAAGAATAACTAAAACTGAGAATTAAATCAATTAACAAAACTCACAACTATTAATCCATCGAAACTTGCAAAAGAAACTTTGTATTAAACTAATACTCTATTTTAAAGATTACTCTGTTTCAACCTACAAAAATCAATTTAATTGTTAACACACAAACAAAGTTAGTATCTTGCAAGCCATTCACTAATAAATAAAATACACATCATAACAGACATATATCTCCTACAAGCAACCTGCAAAAGGGAATTTAAACAATTAAATGATGAACAACAAACACACAACATTTAAAATGACAAAACACATATAACATGGAAATGAAGTAAATGATAACTACACAACTGAATTATGCAATATATCTATCTAAGTATTCGCCCAGACCACTGGTGGGAACCCCAGCAGGTCATGGCTACTCCTCAATAGAAAATCACACGCTTAATCAACATGGTTCTGTCATTAAATTAAAAACACAACCTTAACCCAAGTTTGCAGAAATGTCTGAGTTACACAGAGAAATGTATTATAACAATTCTTGTCTTTCATTTTTGCACTATTGGTGGTATTTATAACGATTAAAACTTGAGAGGTCAACCACTAGAAGGGTCGACCTCGTCTAAAAATGGTAAATTCCATTAAATGTGTTCTAACAGCCTTTAGCTTCTAGAAACTAAATGAGCCACTCAATGATTAGCATAACTGCTTAATCCAAGATGTCAAGAGCTCAGTAGTTGGAGGCCACGAGGGGGAACAAAACCCAGGTTGTCGATTCTCCCAGCACATGCCGCCAATATAAAAACCACCAACTTTCCTACGCTCCAAGTGTTGGATGCAATGTCGGATGAAGTACCGGATCAGGTGCTAGATGAAGTGTCGAATGAGCTACCAGATGGAAAATTTCATTGCAAATTCTCCCTGTGACAAACAGATTCCACATTAGATACTTATAAACATTAAATCGAACCGAATCTAACTCAGAACCATTACAAAATATCAATTACGCATACTTGTTATAAATCCATGATGAATTGATACAAAATCCTTCGAAAACTTCTTGAAAATGGTTAATAACACATATAATACTGGTACAAAAAGGATTCAATCATCATCATAAAACAACCAAATCACGAGTGCAACATTACCCCCACACCTAAGGTTTTGTAGGTCCCACTGCAAACACAAGTGAATTACCCATTATGACTAGACTTGTTGAGAAGGGCATTAGCTTTAGAAGCTTCTTGCCCTGAAGACTTTGTCTTGGCCCTCTTGTGGTGTTTGAATTGTGCATGGAGGATATGATTTCCATCAGTGATTTTATCAACCAATTGTTGGAGGGAATTCACCTTTTCTTGTAATACTTCATTGTCATGGTGGAGATGCCCATCCATGGTCTTACTCTCTTCCAACTATTGTAGCAGCTGAACATTTTCCTGTTGTAATTTTTCAATGGCTGGAGTATGATTAGATATATCAGAGGAGGGCTTGGATCCCTTGAAGGATGTAGAGAGTCTATCAGCTTTGGGATCTGGTATAGGTATCTATGAGGTAGGATTAAAAGAGCGTTTATGAGGGGAAATGGGTTTAGATTTTGCTTCTCTATTAGGCTCCAATTCTTCTGGAGAAACTTCCCTAAGTATTTTATGGGGTATTTTGAGATTGGAGGATACTTGGATAGGGTCTGAAGTTCCTGGGTGTTTTACATTAGGCTTCACACTTGCATTCCATGTACTTTTTCAAAAATATCATCCTCTGAACCGATTGGATCCTTTCCTATTTCTAGGGACTACATGGAAATCTTGTTGAATTTCCTCTTGTAACTTTTTGTGTGCAGGATCAATAGATGTTGAGGGAATTGGAGAGTTATCAATATGCTTTTTAGTCTTCTTGCCCGATGAGGTTGCAGGGGTATCAACAAGTTTCTTGGTCTTTTGTTCCAGTAGAGGGATAGCTTGAGTAGGAGGGTTTGGAGTATTTGGAGAATGAGGTTTGGATGGAGTAATAGTCCCTAACTCTAGTGATTTCTTATAGGTCTTGATTGTGAGATGGGAGTTTGAAAATTGATAAATGAATTCATCCCATGTCTTCCCATGTTTTTCCAACTCGACTATAACATGAAATTTGATGAGGTCATGGTGGAATAGGCTGTTATGAGGATTGACAACATTCTTTCGTAATTGGGAAGACATCTTCTCAATAATTTTCAAGAAGTAAAAAGAAAAATTCAATGGCTTGTTAAATTGGATATGAGCTAACAGTCGAAAATGCAATCTTTAAAAACAAAGTATCTACCTTCACAAGTGATAATTCTGGTGATGAAAATCAGGGGGTTAATTAGCTCATCTTTAATCCACTCCTTGGAGTATCTCTTAGCTCCAGAAAAATTCTAAAACTCAGGCTTGAAAACTCTGTTGTAGCTTGGTCGTCGAAACTGGTGGTGTTTGAACCAATGATCTCCAACCCTTAGAATATTTGTGGCTGAGGAAATTGACTCCTCAGAGACCAATAAAGCTAGAGACCCCACTCATGTTGTCCTTCCATCGAATCTGAGGGGGAATTACAAATAAACACCATCAGCATGGCCCTACAGACACGCCATGAATGGTCCCCACCCTATGTGAAGGAAGACCTCCCTACACTGTGTGAATTTGGGGATAGAAAAAAGGTCGCCATAGGAGGAAGGATCATATCATTTGGGCATGGTTACAGTGCGGAGGATGAGAAGAGGAGAGGAATTGGAAAAATGAGCGAATTTGGGTAGAGGAAAAATGCAATTGGGTAGAGAATGAGCACAATACAATGATCATGCATGAATGAAATAACAATTTGGAGCTAACCCTCTGATTTTGAATGTGCCCACGGTGGAAACGATTGAATTCATTGATGAATTCATCACACGAGTTTCCATGTGTGAGTATGGTTGTGCCAATTTTAAATTCAAAGGGTATATTTTGGAGGCAATCATAATGATGAGAGAATTAGATCAATGTCCAAGTCTTCAACTTGGACATTTGATCATAAAAATGTATCTAGAGATTGTATCATGTAACTATCAAATTCCATTTAATCCATCTCATCATACAACTGAACAGTCAAATTAATTCAAATGATTCCTGGCTACCTGAAATCATGGTCATTTATTGTGTGTATGCACCTCATCCGATCCTTCATATGGCGCGTCATACAGTCGTCCATATGGCACCCCATATGGTCTTCCAAATGGAACTCCATACGACACTCCATATGGTAATCCTTTGAAAAATGAAATTTGTTCATCCTGTAATGGATGTTTTATCCATAACACTTAGTCTTAAACACTTTTGACAGTCACAGTGAACAAGATAAGAGACAGGATAAGAGTGTTCCACTGTTACTTGCTTTGTCATCATGCTTGCATATTGTAAGAATATGTTCCTCTATCTCAAGGCATGTAATCACAAGTCTGTAATGAACAATATGTAAAGAAAAAAAATAGTTAAGTGGTCTATCAAAGAAATATACAGCAGGTTTATAACACACAATGAGTTTAGCATTTCAATAAAAACTAACAGCTAATATAATAACCCATATCATGAAAACAATATAAATTTTTTTTTACAAAGATTCTACTTCTTCTTCTCATGGATTATAGATAGGCAGTGTTGTCATTTTTCAGCTCATGAAAAACCTCCCCCACTCCTAAGCATTGTGACACCTCGCAATAAAAAATATAGGAAACCAGTTAATTCTCCCAATAGCTAAAGATTTATAGCTTGTTAAGTGTAGAAATAAATTTCACATATTGGTCTGACGAGACGGTTAGAATATGACCCCACCTATAGGATAGAGTATCCTACATATAGTTAAGAAGAGGTAGGCGAGAGAGTTTTAAGATAGTCTCAAAGTTAGTTCCCAATGGCATATTTATGGAGTTCATTAACCTTAGCTTAACCATACATACTTCGTGTCATCTTTATCTAAAATTTATTCCGTACATCAGGACAAGTTTTAAGATTTAGGAATTTCTTATTATTTTTTGTTAGATTATCATCCTCGCTAGGTAGAATGCCCCGTTGTCACCAAGCCTGTTCAGTACTCCGGCGGGTTTAACTAGTCATACCATAGGTCAGTACCCGCTACCAGCAGACCTATTCAGTATCCCAGTGGGTTAGCCTCTTACACCCTCAAATATTGGCCCTCCATCTTTTAATATTTTAATATAATGTTGTTTTGTTGAAGAAGATGGGGGGATAGCTTTGAAAAAATCTTTTCTTTCTTCTTTTCTCTTTATAGATTGGGATGGTATTTATGTTAGAGGATTACTTTATTTTATGTATTCCTTATATATTGTCCTAAAGTAAGGGGTACTTAAGTGGATGTAGGCTATCTAAAGATATGATATAATCAAGCATTTTTAGTGTGTATTGGATGGTACCATTGGGAAAGAACATAAAAGGTATATTTAGGCTCAACTCACTTTTTTTTTTTTTTAATTTATTGTAATGTTTCCATGGCTAACCGCTAATCAAACCTCCTTGTTACTCTTTAATAAAGATACTTTACTCACTTACTCAGGGTTGTTGGGGAAACTGTATGAGTGACCTCTAAGTTTTATGGTACGGTATCACTTCCTTACATCCTCTAGTGGTGAAGGTTTAAGAGAAATTGTTATTAAAGGTTCCTTGAGAAAAAGAAGATGGAAATATTTGAAAAAATGTGGCTAATTACCACAAGTCATTATTCAATTGATGCTTAACAGGCAACAAGGTTTAAATATAGAAATATTTTTGAAGGAAAATACTTCCTTTATATCTCGAAACTGTCTACTCCTAGTGAAATAAATACCTACAAAAATCTCTGGAATTGTTTATCAACATACTTCAAAATTATTTACATATGTACAGTCAAAAATTCAGAAAAAACATTCAAGAACAAGGGGGGGCTTCCCCATATACTAAGGCCAATTCCTTGTCAGTTGACATGACCTGTAGAAAATATTCTTTGGAAGTGCGTCTATGATAAAGTTTGAGTCGGTGTCCATTTACTACGAAGGATAATTTTCCATCGTTAATTTTTTTAATTTTCACAGCTCCATTGTCATACATGGATACTACCTCATAAGGACCCAACCACTAAGTGGTAAGTTTTCCTTTGAATTTTTTAAATCGGGATTCAAACAACAAAGCCCAATCACCAGGTTGGAAGTGTTTCTTCGTAATAAACTTGTCATGCCACTTGCTCCTCTGGTTTTGGACTAATATTGTTCATTGGATAGCATCTTGTCTGATCTCATCCAACTCGTTTAATTGTAGGGATCATTGTTTCTGAGCCATTGATAGCATCTTGTCCGATCTCATCCAACTGCTTAATCAGGGATCATTGTTTCGGAAAGCCCTAAATAAGGCTTTTTCTTCTACCCACTTAGTGACATAGTCTGTACAAATCAAAATATAATTTTTCTTACGCGAAATGGGTGAAATTGGTCATACAAAGTCAAGGACCCATTTATCGAAAGGTTCTATCATAACTTGGGCATGCAAGGGCATTTCGTTAGCTGACGTGGGTCTTCCTATCCTTTGACAACTATCGCAAATCCTCACATACTTAAAAGTATCCTTAAAAATGATAGGCCAATAGTAACCTGAATGTAACACTTATATGTTGTACATTTTTCAAAAAAATGGCCACCACATGGTCCATCATGAAAAATTCACAGGATTTTTGGTATCTCATCTTCTCGAACACATATACGAATAATCAAGTCTGGACCAGTACGAAAAATGTCATGGCCCACCCAAGAGTAATTGGCACTTTGTGTAATAATTATATGATTTTCATGAGGTGACAAATGAGATGGTAACTTCTTAGTATACAAATAGTTTTCCATATCTGCAAACTATGGGGTATTTATAGAAGGGGAAAAAATGTGCTCTTCTGGGAAACTACCATCTACAGGAATATCATCATTCTCATTTTTTTATGCGTGAAAGAAAACCAGCTACCAAATTTTCCTTTCCAGGTCGATCAAGAACGATGATATTAAACTCTTGCAATAGCAGGAGCCACCTAGTCACTCGGCCATTAGTAATGGGTGTATTCATGAAAAATCTAATGGAAGAGTGATATGTATGTACAAATACTTTGTAACTTATGATGTAGTCGAGAAACTTATTGATAACATGAACTACTTCCAAGAATTCATTTTCGGTAACTGTATAGTTTAACTCGGTAGGGGACACGTTCTTGAACACAAAATAAATGGCATAGGACTATTGGTCTTCTTTCTTCCCTAATATGCCTCCTATTGCAGTGTCGGAGGCATCAGTGGATATGTGAAATGGGAGATCCCAATTGGGCCCTCTAAGAAATGGTGCCACAGATAGCTTATCTTTCAGAGTTTCGAAGGCATTTTGACACTGCTCAGTCCAAAGAAAATCAACATCCTTTATCAACAATCCAAACATGGGTGCAACAATCTTTGTGAAATTTTCAACAAATCGTTGGTAGTATCTGGCATGTCCAAGAAATATTCTCACCTATTTTTGAGTCTTCGAGTGTGGAAGTCTGACGATGACCTCAATCTTAGCAATATCGAATTTAATCCCTTCAGATCAAAGATGAAGTGCTAGAACCACTCCTTAATCAACAAAATTTTACATTTTTCATGACTTAAAGAAAGTTCACTTCTTGGCATCTGATAAGGACTTTTTAAAAGTTATCTAAGGCTTCCTGGTAAGTATTTCCATATATTGTAAAGTCATTCATGTATACCTCCACACAATCATGAATAAGATCAACAAATATACCTAGTACTTCTCATTGAAATGTGGCAGGAGAATTACACAATACAAATGGTAATACCCTATAGGCATAGGTGCCCCAAGGAAAAGTGAAGGTAGTCTTGTCCTGATCCTGGGGTGCTATGAGAATTTGATTGTACCCGCTATATCCATCTAAAAATGAGAAATATTTATTTCTTGATAGGGTATCCAGGACTTGGTCAATGAAAGGAAGAGGAAAATAATCCTTCAAAGTGGCCTTGTTAAGCTCCTAGAAATCAACACAAATTCTCCATTTCTCGGTTACTTTCTTTGGAACCACTACAAGCAGGGATACCCATTTACTATCGGAGATGGGGTAAATAAATCTAACATTTAATAACTTTTGGATCTCCTCTTTTACTATATCCTTGAGTGTTGAGTTCATCCTTCTCTGGGGTTGCATAACATGTGTTACTTCCCCCTAGGTATATATGTTATGAATAGATGTGTCAGGGTGTATACCCTTCATGTCAATGTATTCCAAGGCAGATTCCCCTGACTGTTCTTTAAGGACACTTACTAACTGCTTTTGTTGGTCTGCATCTAGTCCGGAATTTATATGTAGAATTTTTCCTAGACTAATCTTGTAGGGCATGGTGTAAGATGTGGTAGACTTGTCTATCTTGAAGATAAAGAATGTCGAAGAAAAAATCGATGGGTCCAACTGTTCCTGAAATTCTTCCCCAAACATGTACTCAAATTGGGGAAACGATTGTGGAAAATCAACACACATGATAACATAAATAAATTGGTTGAGCACATTTTTCATTGTGTTCTCCTAAAGTAACCAGGAATAATGACTTGGAAGCATGGGCTCTTCCCAGTCCTCATTCTCAAATGGACATTCAATCTACCATAAATTCTCCATGATAGATTAAGTTGGTGGATATATGGTGATATTTTTTAAAGAGAGTCCATTTGAGATAGTCATTTCTACCTCTCTACAACCAATAAATGCATTGGTTGTGGCTAACCAAGGTCTTCCAAAAATAACAAGATACCCTTTGGTAGGATCCTTTCAGTGGATAAAAAAAAATTCTACTAGGTACTCCTATGAGGCTAAAGTAACTATGATATCATCCAAAATTCCTTTAGGGATAACCTTTGTCTTATCTTCTAATTCCAAATGGTTGGGGTAGGTCTAAGAACATATTTTAGCTATAATTCCTCCAAGGTAGTAACAATCATAACATTGATGGATGCCCCTAGGTCTATGAGAGTGTTCCCGATGGAAACCTGATTAATGTTTATTGTCACCACATCGTTCCCTGGGTTCCCATATTTTGCGACCTTAGGCTGCTATGATATGTACTTAGAAACTTCTCCTAAATGTACTATTGGAGGATCCTCCACTTACTTCCTGGCTTCTTAATACACAATTCTTTGACCACCTTACTATAGATTGGAATATCCTTAATGGCTTGTAGCAAGGGAATTTTGACATAGATATTCTTCAATTAATTCAATATGTCAAATTCTAGTCGGGTGGTAGGTTTCATGATTACTAATCTTTCTGGGTAAGGAGGGGCCTTCGTAATTTTTGAAGGTTCATTTTGGGGAAGCTTGGGCTCTTGGTCCTTAGGAATAATAAAATCTTCCCACCTAGTGTCATCTGTGGGATTTTTGGGGGTTTCCTATTCTTTTTCTTCCTGGATGACTATTGAAGGCCTTTGCTTGTCAAGAACTTTTCTCGACCTTAGTTTTATCTCCTGCAATGGAACAGGATAAATAACATATGTCAGGAAGGCCTGCATATCAATATTGTGAAGAGTTTGAGTGGAATTATTATTGGTATTGGGCACTGTTTTTTTCGGTAATAATGTTGGTCTTGGGGAGCTTGCATTCTGGTATTGTTGTGGTTTTTGTGGAATAGGAGGTAAAGGTGGTGGGACAAAACATGGAAAAAGTTATGGGATGTTTTGTGGAAACTGAGGGTAAGGATGGTTGGGTATTGTGATAGGTGGATATTAAGGATTCCCTTGGTTATGCCCTTTTCTCCATCCTTGAAGCCAAGGATGGTGATATTATGTAGACCAGTTTTTCCAACTCTGTGAGTTCCACTATTTTGGTTGTTGTTAGGGTCCTAACCCACACATAGGTAGGTCAATATATTCAGATGTAATAAATGTCAATATTAATAAGGCCTTTCAATAAAATAGAATAAAGAGGATGTAAGAAGACCTAATAAAAGCTTTCGCTTCTAGAAGGATCTTCCTCTAGATGCTTCTCTTGATAGACATATTTAGTATAAATAAGGGTCGAGGGTATGAAAACCCTAGCTTGAAGATTATTGTAACAGAGGGCTACCTGACTAGAGGTTGACCCCTCGAAGAGGCCTATGAACATTGCTTTCTGAATCAAAGTGTTATTTCTATTGTTGTTCTTATATCATTTATGTGTTATTTTGGAGATTATGCTGGTTATATTACTGTTATTTTTCCATTTCTAGCATTTCATTTATGTTCTGCATACTTTTTATATATGGGATATTGCAAGTGGTATCAGAGCACTTTCCTTGGCAGAAATTGTGGGAATTTGTTTTTCAAGGTAGAGACGTATTCCAGCATCTTTAAGCCACAGCGATATGTCGTTACGTGCATAAACCCATGGTTGAGGGATTCATACACGCAGGAAATACAATTGGTTCCTAAGCACACATTTGTTGGCCACCCTTGTAACCCCTGTTGGTACCCCTTCGAGTGGTAGCGCATCATACAACACTTGTGTACAGATCGACCTAGATTTCTTAAAGCCCTCTTTAGATAAACCTATCGGCCACCAGACTACTATAGTGTCACCGAGAACAACACTCGGGAAGATACTCTCTAGTACCTGGGTAGTTGGGTAATACGGCTAAGGGTATAGTATATCCTCCTTAGTTAGTGCCCTGATATATTGGGCCGAGTACTACTGTTAGACCCCCAATGTATATCCGGGAGCTATAGCATAGAGCAAACCCTTTTCTGTAAAACCCTTGAATACCTAACCCTTGGGGGACAGAAACATAAACAAATTAAAACAGACAAGATCTATTGCCACACAATTGTGTTCGGGTTTCCAAGTAAATACACATTTCTTTCTGGTTAAGCATTTGGGGATTTCATCAGTGCAATATTCTTCAGACCAAAGTATAACTCTGCAGGTGTAAAAAAAAAAAGTCTGGAAATTTTTTCACCATTATTTGAGACCTATTCCATTGGCTTTATCTCTTCTCCCTCATCACATTCATCCATATCATTTTTAGCAAAATTTTTGACCCTGTCGGCCCCTTTTCAGTTCACCCATCCTCATGGCCCATACCCGTAGCCAAGACCTGGAAGCTCGCTTCAACACCTTGCATTCTGGTTTCCTCAAAACCCAAAAATAAGTGAAACAACTCATTGCTATTGTTGCCTCCATCGATTCGTCCATCAATGCTACCATAAATACAACCATGCAGTTCTCAATGGAGGAAGTCAAACAAGAACTAACCACCCAACTTGAATCAATCTTTGCATCACTCTGCACCAAACTGAAGATCCCTACATATGACCATTTCTCTGAAGCACCTCCAAAGACTGAAGGTGGAAATTCCTCCCATTCCCATACCTTTCAGTCCCATCACTTTCAACATGACATACGCCTTCCATGGGTGGATGTGACCAAATTTGATGGCTTGGACCCCACTAGTTGGGTAACCCAAATGGAACATTATTTCTCTTTATACGGCATTACAGATGGCTTGGCCAAACTCCGGTATGGTGTTCTCCATCTAGATCAAGAACATTGGCAATGGTGGCAATGGAGAAAATCTTCTCGTCAAGGGTATATTGCTTGGACCCAATTTGTGACTCAGCTTTATGAACACTTTGACACGGATACCAACCATTTGGACCGTTTGACAAAGTTGAAACAATCAGGAATAGTAGAAGACTTCATAGCTGCCTTTGAGCGCTTGGCTTTTCGAACAGAGGGCATGACTGATGCTTTCTTTCGAGAGTGTTTTATCAGTGGCCTCAAGGAGGAGATTCAGGCCCATGTCTTCATGGCTCAACCCTCGACTTGGGTGGAGGCTACTAAAAGAGATAAAGATGCACAATAGGTTGTATCCTCTCAAAACAGAAAACCCTCCTTTATCCCTCGCCCTAAACCCGTAACTCCCACTCCTCCCTCCGCCCCATTAAAGATCAAAAAATTGACCAGGGCTAAAATGGCTAAATACCAACTCAAAGGCCTTTGTTATAATTGTGATGAAAAATATTTCCTGGGCCACAAGTGTAAGAAACAAAATCTCTTTATGGCCATCTCTGAGGATATTTCGGAAGAGGATGTTGAAACTCCCCTTGTGTCTGAGTCACCTGAAATCACTGACATAACCCCTCCCTTAGACCCTCTCAAAGTCGAACCCGTCATTTCCCTCAATGCTCTCACTGGCTTCTCCGCTCCCCAAACCCTCAAGTTAATCGGTTACATTAAGCATTGGAAGGTCATCATTCTGGTTGATAGTGGAAGCACCCATAATTTTATGCATCGCCGCATTGCCCAAGAAACTCATTGCTACATCCATGTTGTCAACAATTTCCAAATCATGATTGCCAATGGTGGTTCCATGAAATGTGGAGGGCGTTGTGAAAATGTGTGTCTCCAAATCGGTGACTACCACCTAAAATC
>SNQJ01S0082261.1:15212-28427 GCA_010110895.2 Picea sitchensis
CGTATGAAAGAGGCAGACATTCCCAAGATGGCCTTTCAAACTCATGAGGGCCACTATGAGTTTTTGGTCATGCCCTTTGGCTTGTGTAATGCCCCTCCACCTTCCAGAGCCTCATGAACCATGTCTTCTGTCCCTTTCTCCGTCATTTTTTATTAGTTTTCTTTGATGATATCCTCATCTATAACAAAACCTGGACAAACCATCTTACTCGTGTGGATCAAGTTCTCCATCTACTCTCTCAGCACCAACTTTTCCTGAAACAGTCTAAATGTGATTTTGGTGCCTCAGAAGTAGAATACTTGGGTCATCTGGTTGGCAAGGATGGCGTCAGGGTGGATCCGAAAAAGATTGAAGCTATGGAAGACTGGCCACACCCAAAGACTCTCAAAATCTTGCGTGTATTTATGGGCTTAACAAGGTATTATCGCAAGTTTGTTAAGAACTACAGAAAGATTGCAACACCTCTCACTTCTCTCCTCAAAAAGAACTCTTTCACTTGGACTCCAGTTGCTGCTCAAGCTTTTCAAACCTTGAAGACGGCCATGTGCACCACTCCGGTTCTAGCCCTTCCTGATTTCACAAAGACTTTTGTGTTGGAATGTGATGCATCAAGGAAAGGAATCGATGTTGTCCTTGTGCAAGAGGGTCGACCTTTGGCCTTCACCAACAAGAAACTGTCTGAAAGGAATCTAGGAAAACCCATTTATGAAAATGAAATGTTGGCTATTATGCATGTCATTGATATGTGGCGTCCTTATCTCTTGGGGTAACGCTTCCAAATTAAGACCGACCATCAAAGCCTCAAGTACTTTATGGAACAACGTATTTCCTCCCCGAAGCAACAAAAATGGGTGACTAAACTCTTTGGATATGATTATGAGATCATTTACAAGAAGGGCAAAGACAATGTAGTGGTGTATGCACTGACCCAAAAATATGAATAAGAAGGATCCATTTTTTCTCTTTCCTTCATTGTACCCGATTGGCTCCAAGCTATGCGCCAGGAATGGCTACAAGATCCCAAAAGTTCACATCTGATCCAACAATTGTAGACCAATGCTCCAGCTCCCCCAGGGTACTCTTGGCTCCAGGATGAGCTTCGATACAATGACCGTTTGTATTTAAGTAAACAATCAAAGCTTAAATCCATGGTACTTTTTGAGCTTCATGCTACACCCACAACGAGGCACTCAGGATTCACCAAAACCTATGACAGGGTCAAACGTTCCTTTTTTTGGGATGGTATGAAATAGGACATCTGTAATTTTGTCCCTGAATGTGAGGTGTGTCAACGCAACAAGGGAGAAACAGTCAAATCTCCGGGCACACTACAACTGCTTATGATTCCACCTGTTATTTGGAAGGATATCTCTATGGACTTTATTACCAGCTTACCCAAATCGGGGAATAAATCAGTCATAATGGTGGTTGTGGATTGCCTTTCCAAGTATGCTCATTTCTTCACTCTTCAACACCCATTTACTACATCCACGGTGGCTCAAATTTTCATGGACCAGGTCTTCAAGCTTCATGTCATGCCACACTCTATTGTTTCTAATCGTGACCCAAATTTCACAAGCAATTTTGGGCAAAAACTGTTTAAGCTACAGGGCACCCAATTGCATCTCAGCACATCTTATCATCCCCAGACTGATGGTCAAACATAATTTGTCAACAAGTGTTTGGTAACATATCGGAGGTGTTTTGCCTCTGAGAAGCAACATCAGTGGGCTCAATGGTTACCCCTAGTTGAATGGTGGTACAACACTTCCTACCATACAACTACACGCATGACTCCTTTTGAAGTGGTATATGGACAGAAGCCACCTTCAGTTCTCTCATACTTACCAAGTACCTTGAAAGTCCAGGCAGTTGACCAAACACTTACTATTCGAGAGGATATTCTTTGTACCCTTATAGAGAACTTGGTCATGGCACAAAATCGCATGAACCAACAAGCAGATCAAGGCCGCTCTGAACGTCAATTTGCAGAAGGGGATCAGGTGTTTTTGTGACTGCAACCATACAAGCAAACTTCCCTCAAGGATGAGCATTGTCAGAAGCTAGCGCACAAGTTTTATGGTCTTTATACAGTTCTCAAGCGTGTGGGGCAAGTCACCTATCAATTTTCTCTGCCCAGTCAGTCGAAGCTACATCCTGCTTTTCATGTTTCATGCTTAAAGACAGTGATTGGAACCAGGTACAAAATTCAAACCAACCTTCCAGAGTTAGCTGAAGAAGGATCCATTTGGCTACATCCAGAAGCAGTTTTGGACCAGTGTGAGCATCGCCTGCGTCAGAGAACCATCAAGGAAGTGCTAGTCCAATGGAAATATACGACTCCAGCAGATGCCACTTGGGAACCAACTACCATTCTGCAGCAGTTTCCACATCTCAAGCCTTGAGGACAAGGTTATTTTTAAGGGGGTGGACATGTTAGGGTCCTAACCTACACATAGGTAGATCAATATATTTGAATGTAATAAAGGTCAATATTAATAAGGTCTTTCAATAAAATAGAATAAAGCGGATGTAAGAAGACCTAATAGAAGCTTCTGCTTCTAGAAGGATCTTCCTCTAGATGCTTCTCTTGATAGACATATTTAGTATAAATAAGGGTCGAGGGTATGAAAACCCTAACTTGAAGATTATTGTAACAGAGTGTTGCTCGACTGGAGGTTTCCCCCTCAAAGAGGCCCGTGAATGTTTCTTTCTAAATCAAAGTGTTATTTCTGTTGTTGTTCTTATATCATTTATGTGTTATTGTGGAGATTATGCTGGTTATATTACTGTTATTCTGCCATTTCTAGCATTTCATTTATGTTCTGCATACTTTTTATATCTGGTATATTGTAGTTATTGATAATAGGGTGGAGCTTGAGGCTGTAGATCGAGGTATGTAGGTTGATTCCTAGGCTTCCATGGCCTCTTAGGTGCATAAAAGGACTCCCCGGGATCCCCACTTTAGCTAACAAACCAGACAATGATGGGTACCTTTCAATTTAGTAGTCCTCAGTGCAGAATCCACAAACTAAAATATTATCTAATGGGCATTCCCTTGAGGAATGCTTCCTCCTGCATCTTGGGAAAAATATGCTCATTGCAGCATTTTCCTCCTCCTGTTTCTTTTTAATCTTTAGGTTGTCCAACTGGGAACCTATTGTGCTTAATATATCCGTTTTGAAGTTCTATAAGAGGTTCCATATCTCTACCCTTGTGATACCACCTGAACTAACTAGTTTTAAGTTTATACTATAAGTATCTTAAATGTTCTTCCCTGTTTTAGCTCTACTCCTCGAGTAATTCTTACAAATTTCACAGATTTCGACAAATGGTTTATGGGAGATCTCACCTGATGCCATCAGGTTAAGTATATCTAGGTATTCTTTCAAAATTCCTTTAAGGAAAAGGGCCCCGACTGCATCATCTGGAAGGTCATGGTACTTCGATTTCTATGAGATATAAGCAAATTGTTCCATACAATCATTGAGATTCTCATCCTCTAACTGTTGTATTTTGAAAATATCATTACTAGAAACCTTGGACTTGTAGTAATCTTAGTATTTCTTAAGAAATGTATCCTTCATGGCTTCCCAAGACCTAATACTAGACTCTCCCAACCCCCTTAACCATCTTAGTGCAAAGTCCTTGAGGGTGGTAGGAAAGAGTTTTAGTTTCCGTGCATCTTGTAAGTAGTTGTATCTCCTACACAAGATGTCAAACTCAAATATGAAGGTATATGTGTCTTCATTGTTTTTACCATAAAAGGTGGGTAGTGCCGAGAGGGGAATATTTTTCGTATTGACATTTTATGTGGTGTCGCTTCTTCTCCCTCCTCGTGTCTTACATGGTTGTGATCCTCCTGATCATCCATACTGGTTTGGTTTCCAAAAAGAGAGTACCTAGATGGTTTTATCCCTGAAGATAACAAAGTATCCCAAGGTTATTTTCTAAGAAAGGTATCCCTTTGATGGGAAGGTCTTCCAACTTCTTGGATGTCTGGGACTCTACTCGAGCTGGTTGATATTATTGGTGCCAAAGTTTTTATTTCAATTTGAGAAACAATTATATGGGTTGAACTACCAAACAAAGTATTCACCTGTTCAGGGTCTATGATGTCTACAAAGTTAGGGTCTCCTGATGGTGGTGAAAAAACAAATGTTGTGTTGGTTGGTTCTATTGGAGGCTCGAGTGGTATTGCCTCCTGTCCCACTATTATTGATGCTTCAATTTTCTGTTCTATAGTGCTCCCTGTTTTAGTCTCTTCAGAGGCTGCTTTATTTCTTTGGGTTGAACTAGCCCCTACTTTTCGGTATTGATCTACGAAGATTATGAGTGGATTGTTCCTTCCTCCAAAAAGGTCGAAAGGAACCTTAGTTGAAAGGTTTGATTTGGTTTTAATGTATCTTCCCTTTGGGTCTCTAGGTCTATTCATGAAAGAAAACAAAAAAGAAAAAATACCATTGGGTTTGGGGGAACCTGCTATAATAGATGTGCAAGTTCTTACCTCTCATCTTAAATTTCCCCTGCCACCAAACTAATGCTAAGGTTCAGAAATGATCTATCTCCTAATTATTTCCTACCTTGAGACAACTCCCCAGCAACAGTGCCAAAAATGATGGGTGTTCTATATGCACTAAATCCCTCAATTAAATTGTCAACCCGGGGTAAGTAAACTTAGAGTTGTAGCACTATATGTGCCAATGAATAAAATCTAGAGGAAGTATGATCTAACAAAGGAGATGGTCTAACTAAGGGTTAATATACTTAAGAAAAGACTATCATTTAGAAAACCCTATTAAAGAACTATTTACCCTAAGCAACTTTTAAACAATGGATTGATGGACTATTCCTAAGGAAGCATATAAAAACCCTACTTTGAACAAGTTAACCTATCTAATCTAATGAGCAACAATAAGTAATCTATTCAATCTATTCAATTTAATGAGCAATAGAAACAACAAACTAATCTATTCAATCTATTGAGCATCAACAAGTAAGCAAGTAAGCAATCAAACAACTAACGTATTAAAACTTATTCAGCAAGTAAACTAATCAAAACTATTCAGCAAGTAAACTCTATTCTTAAGACAAAACGCGTAATCATTTCTAATCTGCAAAGGGAAATCTTAACCTACTTAATCAAAAGCATCATAATAGTATTCAAAAATTAACCAAAAACTATTATATTCTGCAATAACATGAAACTCAAAGATGATGATTATGTCTTTGGTGCCTAATAACATCACGATGACATTTAAAGATTAGTGATAGCTCAAGAGGAATGAATTCAATATTAACTTCTATGGAGAAATGAAAAGTATGAATCAAGCAATCTAACGAAAGCTTAGCCATCATAGAAGAAATATTAACTATCCTGAAAATCCATGTGAGCTCTCAATTTCATGCATCAATTATCAATGATAGGAAAACACTATTATACTTAATTCAAATGCACTCTTATGCTAACTCAAGTAAATTCACAAGGCTATAAACTTGTGATTAAAAACTTAATTTAAATACAAACTTCTAATTAAAATCATAACTCGAATATAAAACTGAGATTTCAGAAATTAAACTAAGCTTAATTCTATCATTAAAAACTCAGATTGCAAACTAGAATGTTTATAAAAATATAATCCAAAACCTACTTCTACTCTAGTACACTAAAACAAGATTGATAAAGAAAATGAATTCATGAAATCATAACTAAAACTGAGAATTAAATCAATTAACAAAACTCGCAACTATTAATTCATCAAAACTTGCAAAAGAAACTATTTATTAAACTAATTTAAAGACTACTCTGTTTCAACCTACAGAAATCAATTTAACTTTTAACACACAAACAAAGTTAATAGCTTGCAAGCCATTCACTAATAAATAAAAGACACAGCATAATAGACAAATATCTCCTACAAGCAACCTACAAAAGGGAATTTAAAGAATTAAATGATGAACATCAAACACATAGCATTTAAAATAACAAAACACATATAATAGGGAAATGAAGTAAATGATAACTTCACAATTGAATTATGAAATCTATCTATCCAAGTATTCACCGAGACCACTCAATGGGCCCCCAGCGGGTTGTGGCTACTCCTCAACAGAAAATCACAAGCTTAATCAACACGGTTATGTCATTAAATTAAAAAACGCAGTCTTAACACAAGTTTGCACAAATGTGTGAGTTACACAGCGAAATGTATTCTAGCAATTATTGTCTTTGGTCTCGCCACTACTGGTGTTATTTATAATGATACCAACTCGAGAGGTTGACCACTAGAAGGGTCGACCTCACTATTGGATTTTGGTAATGATCCTTCTCTATAATCCAGCATTCACTATATGATTTTCCTCTGCTGTAATATATATATAGATTTTTATTATTATTTCTGGAAGATAAATGTATATTTCCTATATAGGTCGACCAAGGTTAACAGAGCCGGTATTTACCAAAACAATRTTTTGGTAAACCATTGATATTATTTTCCTAAAGGTAAAATAATAAATAATGTTGACAACTCTCGAATGGTAGCTCTTAGACTCGTGCCCTGACGTTTTCTCTCTGGAATAACATCACAATTTGAACATTGTTTTTATCAGAAAATATCATGATTCTTTTTCTTAGTGAGAGCGTCATTCTCAATCTCCTGGTTACTTGCAGATCCACTTTGTAACAAATACAATGATGTCATGTGTTGAGAAACTCGACGAATTAATCCAGCCCTAAGGTAAATTTTAGTTCGTTTTCCATTTTCATTTGCATATGATTTTATATATCATGTGGTCATGATTCTAACATTGTACCCTACTCTGTGTAGGATTACCTATAACCCGTAGGTTGCAGGTACTCATTTAGTTCTAAGTTTGTTCTATAAATAATGATAGAGAATTTGACCATGGGTGGTATCATTTACAGGTTAAACGTTGAGACATTTATTCATCCATTGGGTTTTGTATATGGTGAAGGGTTACTTGTATGAGCCTCCTATATTATTTTAACTCTTCGTTCTCAGTTGGTAACTATTTTTTGGGTTACAGATTGTTAAGGTAAACTCCCATCTAACAGTTATGTTGATGATTCTGGTGCTTTTATTTACATAGTTGTGAATGGAATACCTCGAACCAAACATTAGGGTGAGGGTTTGTTTTTATGAATAAAATACTCCCATTTTATTTTATTATTTTTATCTATTTCCATACAACCATGACTTTGGTCTAAGGTTTCAAAAGAAAACCCTTGAATTTTTCTAAATTAAAAGCTATGTTATATATATATATATATTTGGTTTCATTGGCTTTCATTTTCAATGTAATGTTCTAGTTTGCATAGTCTACATAGTATTTATTTAAAGTAATGTATCCTACTAGTTTAACACCACGCTTGGTTGTCACTGCACTCTTTCATATTATAACTTTTCATGCATTAATTTCTTCTTATAAATACATACTTTTTGTTATATTTAAAGAATATTATTTTTGTTCTCTATACAAGTTGTATTCTATGGAAGATAACCATTACAAATTAAATAGCATATATTGTATGCATGTAGTATTTACTAATCACTTATTGTACATAGCAACGCATTCTTGTACTTCTTCGTGACAACCATAATAAACCAATTAATCTTTTGCATGACTATCATTATATAATTTGAATTACATTTATGTATTTTTTTTTACAATATTGGTTTGGAATGATTTTTTAAATGACTATGGTTAAGTATGTTGCATGTAAATTTTTTCCAGTTAAGACTTAATAAGAAGGAGAAGAATCTTAAGAAGATAATTTTTAGCACATAAGAAGTAAATACAACAAACCATAAGAAAATTTAAGACACCATAAGTTGATAACATAGTTCAACAAATCTGCCTACGTCTCCGGGCATTTGTCTCGATGGGGGAGGCTTCTTTATTAATCTTCAATTCTCCAAAAATACATCAAAATTAAATCATTTAATTCTCTAATTGAATCAATTGTGTTCTTCTCTGTCTCAGGAACCTGATGCAAAAGACAAAATTGAAAAAGGTGGAGTAGAACTCCCAGAAATGGCCTCCAAAGCTCAATTACTCTTCTAGATTACTTGCATAAAAATGGCTTGGAATTCACAAATTCTTCATCATTATCCTTTTATGAACTTTCTAAAAGGATTGGTTTAAATATAAATTATGTTGGTAATCAAATCCCAACTTTCTCCCAATTGTTGGCCTCAATCTGGGCTCTAAATCCTCCAAAAAATGGAAAAACTCCCATTAAACAGGCCTAAATATATCAAAAAATATTAATATATAGTTTAAAAACCCACTTTGCAGCAAATATTGGCACGTGCCCCTTTTCCTTCATCCCCTGTCATATGGGAAGCCAAGTGGTTGAATGCTAGGCCTCCAACAGCATCGCGCCCCTAGTCTTTGGTCTCTTGGTCGTGTAGGATTCCATATGTCTCGGCGTTGGATCAGGATAGCCCCCTTGATGCTTAGCCCCTGGTCTTTAGCTCCTGGTCATACATTCCTTGGTTGGTGGCATAGGCCCACTGACCATGCGCTAACCCTTAACCTCCGCACCATGCTACAACAAAACGAAAATTTGTCGTATGGCGTTTAAGTTCCACCGATAGCTAAGACGGTTGGCGTTTTTTGGTTAAGTCGTTGCCATGCAGATAGGTTGGGGGTTTGATCCCAATGGAGGCTCAAAATTTTTTTGAACTAGGCCTTATTGGCCTGATTCAGAGTGCCACATGGTGCCCTTTGATTGGGCCACGAGTCAAAACCCTATTGGATCGTACCATCAAGTCACTGCATCATCAACCGCATAGTCAACAACCAACACATCTGCATAGTCATCCACTCAACATGCCACGTGTTTAAATCTTCCACTGGGCCACGAGATCCTTTGACCAGTTGAATTTTTACATGTTTATGCAAAACTTCAGAACGTGATAACTTTTGCATACATACTCCATTTTCAAAACCAAATATACCGTCAGAATCATCACGACGAGCTATTCGTGATGGCGTTGGTTTCATATGAATTCGATAACTTTGAATTTTTGGCCTTTTCAAATCCATTTTAGATCACACCTCCCCACTGAGACCTTTTGGTCCTCCAAAAGGATATTAACCAGACATCAAGTGCGGGATATACCTCCCCACTTGTCCTTTGTCTATCAAATATGTCATGTGCACCTGTCACATCATAATCAATTGCAAAACAACCATGATAACTGAACACATATTGTTAGCCATCTTTATTCGTTCACATCCTTCTGAATTCACTACTATCCATGTAGAAAACATTAGTAGTGATAACAATATCAGAAACATGAATGAAAATGAACCAACATGTATGTTCTTCTTTACAAGCTTGCATGAAAAAAACTCATCTTGAAGCAAAGTATGGATAGATCTACATGCTATGACCATTTTCCTTTCTTGCTTAAGATAAACTGGTACAATCATAGGTGTATTGCTTGCATAATCTTCCTTCTTTAACTCTTCCATTGTTAGAAGAGTTTGATTCCCTTTGATATGATGATCATGCACAACATATTTTGTCTCTTATTTAGTTAAGTGATATTGATTATGTTCCCTGAAGAATATTTCTTTAAGATCATATAAATAAGAGCTACCTAAGACCATTCCACATGATTCTAGTGGTACCACACCACATGTTATCTCATCTACAAAATTATATGTAATTGCAAACTTTATGATACATTTCTTTGTTATGGGAAATTTGTGATTTTTTCTTATCTAATTTAGTGAGTAGGGTTTGTGATGCATCTTAGTTTCCCAATTTCTTAACCACTTCTTATGAAATTAAATTATTTTGAGATCCACTATCTAACAAATTTTTGATCTTGGTGTGTTTCATAACGACCGTTACATGAAACAATTTACATCTAGAATCATATCCATCACCAATTTTACCTGAAAAACCAATTGTTGTGACTTTAGTCTCATCACTTGAATCTGACCCCATGTCTATTGGTCATGTTGTTGCTGCAACTTTTTTCCTTCCCTTCTTTTCTTTTAACCACTTCGGTTTCTTTTCTGGGTTCAATTGTTAGCAATGATCATCATTGTACCCTTCCTTCTTACAATGTTTGAAAGAGATCTTATCTTTCTCTACTTCGACTGAGTTTTCTTTCTTCACCTTCCCTTTTCCTTTTCCTTCTTTCTTTGAATATGATTCCCCTGATACACCAACTCTAGTTTTTCCTTCTTCAATATATGTCGCTTGAAAAAAAACCTCATCAAGATTAGTAGGTCCAAACATAAATACAATATTACAAATATGAGCAGGAAAACCTCCTATATATTCCATAAGAGTTTCTTGTGTATGTAATTGAATATTTAACATCAAATCCATCTTACGAAATTAATCTGTGATTCTTGCACCAATTGTCATTTTCTTAATTTAATACTTTGTCATACAATTAAATCCTTCTCCTTATACCCCAATGGATAGAATTGGTTTCTATGTGAAAAAATAAAATCTTTCCATGATGGAAATACAATACCAATTTTTTGAGTACCATGTTGCAATTTACTCTGCCACCAGATAAGTGTTGTGCCTTCAAGATGAAGTGATGCCAATTTCATCTTGGTTGTCTCATCTTTGATTTGTTCCACACTGCAATATACCTCCATCTATCTAACCCAATTATCAAGCTTCTTAGCATTGACTTCTCCATTATACATGGGAAACTCGAATTTCACATCAAGTTTAAGTAATGGAATATTAGGATTATGTTTATGGGAATGAGAATCTTTTCTTGCAGAAGTAGTAGTAGATGTAGAACTTGAACTTGTACTTGAAGAAGAAAAATATGAATATGGAGGAGGTGAAGGAGGAGGTGAAGGAGGGTCTTATCCCTCTTCACTTTTGTATTTCTCTTAAGATTCCCCTTGAATAGGTATTTTCCGTTCCAGGAAATATTCATACAATACGTTTACCATCTCCGACATGGAAAACAAAGTTCTTTGAAACTCTCTTTATTTTTTAGAAAGTCCTTCTTCAGATGCCATCTTCTCACTTTGAGATGTCCTTTTTCTTGATCCAATATCAGGATATCCTTATACAACCTCTCCTTCACCATGCCTTAACTTTTCTCTGGTAATCATGCATACTCAAAAATAACCAATTGTCAACCTGCTCTGATACCACTTGATCTGAAATGATCTTTTAAATGACTATGGTTAAGAATGTTCCATGTAACATTTTACTAGTTAAGACTTAATAAGAAAGAAAATAAGCTTAAGAAGATAATTTGCAGCACATGATAAGTAAATACAACAAACCATAAGCATATTTAAGACACCAAAAGTTGATAACGGAGTTCGAAAAAGATGCCTACATCTCCAGGCCTTTGTCTCCGTGGGGGAGGCTTCTTTAATAATCTTCAGTGCTCAAAATCTACATCAAAATTACATCATTTAAGTGTATGTTTGACTCAGATGCGTTATGCTCTATCTTAGAAACCTGATGCAACACATGAAACTGAAAACAGTGGATTAGAACTCCCATAAATGGCCTCCAAAACTCAGCTACTCGTCTAGCTTCCCTGCATAAAAATGGCTTGGAATTCACAAATTATTCATCATTCTCGTGTTCTAAAATTTCAAAAAATATTGGTTTAAATAGAAATTATGTTGGAAATCAAATCCCAACTTCCTCCCAAGTTTTTACCTCAATCTGGGCTCTAGATCCTCCAAAAATGGGAAAAATCCCATTAAACAGGCCTAAAATATATTAAAAAATCTTAATATATAGTTTAAAAACCCACTTTGCAACAAATATTGGCGCACACCCCTTTTCCTTTGCCCCCTAGTCATATGGGAAGCCATGTGGCCGAGCACTAGGCCTCCAATAGCATTGCACTAATAGTCTTCCAGCTCCTCGTCGTGTGTATTCCATATGTCCCGATGCTAGATTGGAGTAGCCCCCCTAGCGCTTATCCCCTGGTCTTCGACTCTTGGTCGTATGCTCCTTAGTTGGCATCATGGGCTTGCTAACCAGGCGCTTACCCTTAACCTCTGCACCATGCTACAACAAAATGAAAATGTGTCATATGGCGGTTAAGTTCCACCGATAGCTAGGACGATTAGCTTTTGTTGGTGAAGTTATTTCCATGCGTATAGGTCAGGGATTCGATCCTGATGGAGGCTCAACAAATTTTTGACCTAGGCCTTATTATCCCGATTCGGGGTGCCACGTGGTGCCCTCTGATTGGGCCACGTGCCAACACCCGATTGGACCGTTGATCTATATTTTATGAGCAGAACGAAATGAATACAAATTATTAACAGGTCCTTAACACAAAATAACAGAGATACAATAAAACTGGTTTTCTATTCAATAACGAAATAAGCTGAAACTGTAAAATGTTGCGGAAACAAGCTTGCTGGAATGGTGGCGACTTATCTCTGAGAAGAGATGTCACGGTTGCGTGCATTAGCAAGAAGAAAATTACAATGAGGCTCTGAAGGCATTTTTGCAATAAAAAAAAATTCCAAAAACCCTAGACATCCAAAAACCTAACCCTAGGAGATGAAGTGCCAAAAGTCACGTGGGCCCCATTTGGGTAAGTTAGTACATCAACTTCCCGGGGTCGTAACTTTTGCATACGATCTCCGTTTTAGGTGTTTGATAGCCCGTTGGAAAGGTATCGTCGAGGAGATTCATTTTGGGAGATGAATGATGCCTTTATCTATCATTGAGGAGCTCAATCCCAAAAAATATTCATTTAAGCCCTCAAAATGACCCCGAAAGTTTAAACTACTGAAAATAGTAAATTGCCAAAATTGTCAGAAAATTGTTTTGAGCCAGTTGGAAAAGGTGGGTGGCAACCGATATCCATATGGATCAATCCTCCCTCCTTAGGAAGAAATGGTCTCCATTGCGTTGAGGGCTCCCATCAGATGAGGAAATTTCTGCTGAATTTGGCCCTGGGTGAGCCACTTGCCTTGGTGCAGGAGATGCCCTGCTTTGACGACTCGATAAAGCTCGATCCTTTGTTTTTTAGTGCCCTTGATATGTGTGTCCACAATCTAATCATTGGATGCCTGTTGTATGCAGTCGGGGTTGAGCTCTGTTGGTGTCAGTTGTTCTGCTACTTTTGAGGTGTCCAATAATGGTGGCAAATAAGGGCGAAGGATATCCACATTGAACACTGGCTGTAGGCCAAGGAAAGGAGGAATGTTGAGCTC
>SNQJ01S0082261.1:36989-48844 GCA_010110895.2 Picea sitchensis
ATTTGTTATGATGTTATGTTGTGTTGAATGTATGATTTCATGTTGAATGTATGAAGTCTGAGAGAGAAAGAGAATGAGTTTCAATTGTTTCTCATCCTAAGAGAGTTCCTACAAGGAGTGCAGTGAAACGTCCCCAAGGTTTGCGTTGACAAGGGTTCTAAGTTTTACCTCAGAAAGATCAGGAGGGATACCGTTGTTCTCATTCCAGTAGAAGTGCAGGTGAAGCACAGAAACCGTGCAAGGTGTGAGCAGGCTAGTTGAGGCCTTAGAACTTATCAACTAAGGTTGAAAGGTTAAAGGACTGTTGTTGCAGAAAGTGCATAGAGTCAAAAGATCAAATACGCAAGAGTATTTGAAAGATTGTTGCAATGAGTGCGTGCAAGAGTCCTTTTAGAGATTGGAGTTTACAAGTTAAAGATTAGGAGGATCAGCACCTTTGAAGTGTTCAAAGGGAGATGAGGAAGCAAAATCATCGTGTAGAAGGTTAGGTTTTGGGGAAGAACATTGGCTCGTTTCATAGAGATTCTTAAGGAAGGAATCGAGTGGTCGAAATCCTCTGTGGAGAACATGCGAAGTTGCGAGGACCATAGGATCCAGAGGATTTGTAGGGTGGATAAGGGTTGGATGAAACCATTATGTTGGTGTCAAGGATCAATGAAGATCGTCAATCATGGTCATTTTGGGCCACCGGATCATTTCGCGAACTTGGGGTTCGTGAGTTGGAAGGTGGAAGACCAAACTCTTGGAGTCGTGAAGTCCCAAGTTGTGAGAAGAGGAGGAAGAGATCCAGACTGTTGGATCTAAGCTGCGGGAGAACCGTCAGATCAGAATCTTCATGGGGTATCGCATATCGTGAGTTCAGAGGATAGACCAAATCCTTTGGTTGTGCGAATTCTCGAATAGCGAGAAGTAGGGAAACCATTGGATCTGAACAAGTAGGAACAACCATTGGATCAGAAACTCTTTGCTATAATGCATATCGGGGTTTTGGAGGTTGGGAGGAATCAGTTTCGACTACAGGAGTCATGAAGAGTCGAGGCTCGAGGTCTCGGGAAAGCATCTGGCATGTCCATCAAGTGGGGACCACATGGTTGACAGGTGGACACTCGTCGCCTAGGAAGGAGTCAACACCCTGTTGACTTCTCATGCTTTGGGTTCTCATAAGAAAGGAGGACAAAGGCTCAACAACTCAAGTCGTGAAGTTGTGAGTTCCGAGAAGCGCTGACGGAGTCAAACCTTCTCTAAGTTTTGCATCTCAGAGTTTCGTAAAAGAAGGGCCCGGAGGTTCAACCTTCCAACTCGCGATTTGCGAGTGAGACTAGTGTTTAGCCCTAGTCGGTGGTTACATGTGGAGGGCGCTAACAAGGAGGAGCCATATCCCATCGTGACTAGGGTATTGGCATTGGGTGAAGAAAAATTCGAGGTTCTTCAACCCGCAAACATGCGAGTTGCGAAAGGAGCTTGTGCAGGGACTAGGTCATGGTCATATGAAAGTGTAAGGCTCGCTCTTGGTGTTAGTTGCTCAAGGCGAGTTTTCACAAGGACCCATGGATCGGATTTTTTAAAGGTTTCAGTAGGGATTCAAAGAAGTCGCTTTGGCTTAAGGGGAATTTAGAATGATCCTGAGTGGATCTTAGCCCAAGGGTTGGGGTTGGCACCAACTTTCACAATTGAGAATCCTTGGAGTTTCTAGCATGGATATTGCCTTACCAGTAGCACTGGAGCCCTGGAGAGAAATTGAAAAACCTGAGGGACTGCATGGTAGAGAAATGGGTTCATTTCTTTGGGTTATGGAGGATGAAGAGGAATGAGAGATGGAAATTAGGATTCTCGTGTGGTTGGGAAAACCTCGGAGCTAATTATCCAAATGATGTGCGTTTTATATTTTTTCTTAGACCCATCCTTGTGGATTCATAGCCCTGGCTCGAGGGTGACCTTTTGTTGAGAATTGGAGAAAAAATGTCTATGGTTGGGAGGAACATCCTTTGTTTGTAGCCAATTGGTGATGGTTTAATTAAAGATAAGTGCTCCCTCTAATTTTTATATATTTATATTATGTTGTGTATTATTATTATCTTTAGAGATTTTAAAATGTTCCTTCTTGTTGGTTATTGTTGTGCGTGGAACGTTTTTCCTATCTTGGATGGTTTGTAACATACCCAACCACCCCCGAGCTAGGCATGCTACCTCAAAATTCAGTTCTTTAACTGATCTCGAATTATGGTAATAATTAATTTGAAATCAAGAATGAAAGATTGCAATAACCACACATGCAAATAATCAAGATTCATGCTAAAACATAAAAGAGATAAACAGTGTTCCATGCACAACAATAGCCATCAAGAAAGCACATTATAAATGCATCTCTCAGAGATAATCATAATAATACACAATGGAATATAAATATACAAAAAACACAGAGATAACTTATATTTAATTAAACCTTCACTAATTGGCTACATAATAAGGATGTTCCTCCCAACCATAGACATTGTTGTTCCAATTCTAAAAAAAAAGTCACCGTCAAGGTAGGGATATGAATCCATGAGGATGGGTCCCAGGAAAAATTTAAAGCACACAACAATTGGCTAATTATCTCTCAGGTTTTCCCAACCACACAACAATCCTAATTTCCAAATTTATTTCCCCTTTAGCCTACATAACCAACAGAAATGAACCCCTTTCTCTACCATGTAGTCCCTCAGGATGTTCCATTTCTCTCTAGGGATCTAGTTCTACTGGCCACGGAATCTCCATGATGGAAACTCCAAGGATTATCAACTGTAAACAGTTCAATCAGAAAAACCATCAATCTCATTCCCATAAGCATCCATTCCAACCTGGAATGATCACTAATTTATTACATCCATCTAGAAATGGCTCTCCTCCTCCTGCCATCTGTTTCCATGCTCAACCCAAGAGAAAACGAATTATCTAGACTGAGGAAGATGAACCAAGAAAAAATAACAATCCCCCAAACAACCCAAAGACAAGGTTAATATAATTACATGAAATCAAGAACACCATGACCTACCAAAGAAGCTCATGTAACCAGTTTTCTTCATAAAATCAATTATTGGTAAATAAAATATAATCAAAGATTCATTCCCTTAAGCCCCCTCTCTTGTGAAATCATAGTGCCCTATCTCTTGTCCTTGTCCATCTTGCAGCCAGTGATGTATTTTATTAATATATATAGATGTATTTCATTTCTAGGCACTTTGGCCCCTTTCCAACTTTACCTGCTCACCAGCCTAAGTCATATTTACAAAATAATTCTAGTTCATAGGGATCAAAACTTAGGGTGTTACATCCCCATCCCCTTATTTTGGCACCACTCTTAATTCACAACACCATACTGATGTTCTTACAATTCTAGGGACTCTGCCTTTACTCTGCACAGGAAGTTCAACCAAATGATTATATATATAAGCACTCTGGCCTAAAAGAAAACATGCATACATAGGCACTATGACCCAAAACATCCATAATGATATTCATAATTTATATTTATGGCAACAGTTCCAACCAACAAGATCTCCTTCCCTATCATCCCACACAACCCAAAGAAATTAACCCCTTTCTCTGCCATGCAGTCCCTCAAGATGTTCCACTTCTCTCCAGGGCTCCAGTGCAATCAGCCAGGAAGTTTCAGAGTTGCAGCTTCAAGAACCCCAACTGCAACAAGTCCATTCGATGCTTTTTTTTTATTCCATGCCTTCATAATTGAGCTCGATTTAATTCTATTTCTCCTTTTTCTTGAGCTTCCAACTTCCATAGACAACATCTCATATGTATTATAGACATACAATCATCATGAGATATCATTATAACAATTTTCAATTATAAATGTAAATCTATTTTATACATGAAAACAAACTTTTCCAAGCATGAAGCTTCCTACTAATAATTCATTTGGCTCTTGCAGTAGAAGGAATCAATATTTATTATGTATTAAAACATTACCATACCCAAGGACCATTATTCCTACAATTTCCTCAACCTTCAGTCAACCAAACCAATTGTTAGCATATCATAACAATATCTAACTATTAATTTTTTAAATCTATTTTATATAGGAAAATAAAATTTCCAGGCATGAATTTTCCGCTCATAATGTTTGGCTCTATAGGTGTAGATATAATCCTTTCTTATGGGATTACATGTTTTCCATATCCAAGACCACTATTGATGCAATTTCTTCAACTTTCACTCAGCCAAACAAACTATCAATATCTCATGTACAATATATATATATATATATATATTCATGGAAACAATTAAAAAAGAATTCACAAAGTGATATCAAAATTGTTTACATCTACAATTCAATCACTTCCATCCATTCTTAACATCAAATTGAATTCAACGATTGAATGGAATGATATTATGAGCCAATATTTTCTTTCTTCTATCCAAAAATATTTTTATTACTCGGTTCCCTCAATATAGCTTTTCCATAATTCATCATTATTTGACTACTTTAACTTGCAACTTTCTTGTTACAATATCTAATAGATACTAAAGTGTTCTTAACTTCATGATTTAGAAATACTCACATCATTTCAACTATTAGCATAATTATTTCTATGCCATATAATATATACATGCATTCAAGAATTCCTTTAATACCACTTGTAACATTTTCAACAGCTCCAAAAGTGATCTCAGAATTGTAACAACAACAATACAATCACCTTCAACTGGTATTCATATTAAAGATAATGCAACTATCCACCATTATGTATTTTCAGCACCACACACTTTTACTAATGCAACAATTAATTACTAAATAAAATAACAATCGATGTGCCAATACGCATGGCCACATTTACACAATGCATCCCTCCATTGACCACATAATACCACATAACTATGACATGCATTCACCAAGGGTAGTTGGAAGGTCTGGTGAATGCCTCAACACATCATCCACAAACTTCCTACTCCTTGCTTGACTATTTGGATACGTTCCTTTTCAACCCAAACACAACACCAAGAATATAATTCATAAGTTCTTTTCAGTGTCGAAAAATAGGTTGCAGTCCAAACATCAGATATACAATAGATATCATTGAACAACCACATACCATTATATCCCTTCCATATCCAGCCATCTCATGGTCTCACACATGGCTAACTCTATGGATATTTATTATTATATCAAGAGTATGCCTCTTGACTTGACTTGGTTATGATCTCATAAGAAATCATAAAAAAATATGCAACCAAATTTTATCTAAATGCATTCTAGCATCAACAACATTTACATGTTATAGGCCTTCGGCCACTACATATCAATTTAAATATTGGAAATTTAACTCAGGGAATCCTTACCTCAATTCCCTTCAATATTGGAAGAAATCAAATGCATACCTTCATGGTTGTTATAAACCTACTTGATGTTATCTGATTAGTTGGTATTTGTAGAAGCTCGTAGGATTCATCCTCCATACTTTTGATCACCATTAATACAACCCTCATGGGTCTTCTCATAGATGGAATTCATATGTAGCAGTAACATCCACCTCTTAACCATGCTATTTTTTTTTCTTGAATACATAATACATCATTAGTCATACTCAATATAACATCAATATTGCATGTATATAACAACAAGCTATTCTAATTCCACAAGCATGCCATATGCATATCCAACATGTACATATTCCCAATGCACATCCATATGCACCAAGCATTCACTATCATCATGCCTACTAATGCATATTCGTTCTAACTTCATTGTATGCATCATGCACTACAGTGCATTTATGTTTCAGTTCACTTATTATTTATTTATTTATGTTGTACCTAGTTGTCCTTGAATTTCTTCAAATCCTTGCTACCTTATGGGTTCCCACTCTTCTCCTATGCACTATTGTTCCATGGTATGAACACTTTACATACAAGTCCCACTTGACCATTCTGCAATCCAAATGAGATTTTCTATTTGCAACAACCTCTCTTAGGTGATCATATCCAAAATTTACCTTTATGAAACATTCCAGAACCTTGGAATGAAGTAGCTCAAAACATTTCATCACTCTACTACCACACGATTCTTGAATCAATACTATTACTCCTAGTTTTTCATTAGATTACTTCATTTAACATTTCCCTGTGAAACCATACCTTTCACACTTAATACTATTCCCAGTGGAAGTCTATTTTCATTCAGTGACACTTTTCAAGTGAAGGAGCCTTCATTTTTATATCTCCAATTTATTTGCATCGGTATTATGCTTCCAMTGTGGAATCTGATATCAAAAATGGACTTCTTGATATGAGTACTTTTAGACATGTAGTTAAATCATATCTATAAAATCCTTCCCAATAACTCTTTTGCTGGGAACATAGATATTTTCCAAACCTCATCTCCTAAGATCCTTGTTCTCTTTCACATCCATCTTGCAACTATCTACACCTCTCTACCTTCAATGCTATGGATACTTACTTTTCCTTTTCTAAGCCCATTAATGACATTATTCACTTGCTAGATTCATGTCCTATTGGAGGATCCTTTCTTTTGTTGTACCTGCAATTTATTCACATTATGTAGCAGCTAAATAATAATTCTTTTGTTCTTCTATTCTCAAGTTATTTATCCACTTTTTGTTAATTTCCATGTATCCCTTTATTGCCTCATCCAACTTCTGTAAGCTCTGTTATCCCACTCTACTCCTATGCACTATTGTTCCATGGTCTGAACACTTTCTATCCAAGTCCCACTTGGCCATTCTTCAATCCAATCGAGGTGTTCTATTTGCAACAACTTATTTTAGGCGATCATATCCAAAAATTACCTTTATGAAGCATTCCAAAACCTTGGAATGAAGTAGCTTAGAACATTCCATCACTCTATTACCACAACATTATTGAACCAATATAATTACTCCTAGTTGTCCATCCGATTACTTCATTTAACATTTCCCTGTGAAACCATACCTTTCACACTTAATACCATTCCTAATGGAAGTCTATTTTCATTCAGTGGCACTTTTCAAGTGAAGGAGCATTCATTTTTCTATCTCCAATTTATTTGCACTGGTATTTTTCTTCCGATGTGAACTCTGATATCAAAAGTGGCTTTATTTATATGAGTACTTTTATACATGTAGCTAAATCATAGCTATAAAATCCTTTCCAAGAACTCCTATGCTTGGAACATAAAGATTATTCACATCTCATCTCCTAAGCTCCTTATTCTCTTTTATATCAAGCTTGAAACTATCTACACCTCTCTACCTTCAATGCTATGGAGACTTACTTTTTATTTTATAATACGATTAATGAAATTATTCACCTGCTAGCTTCATGTCCTATGTGAGGATCCTTGCTTTTTTTGTATGTACAATTTATTCACACTCTGTAGCAGCTAAATAACAATCCTTTTGTTTTATTGTTCTCGAGTTCTTTATACAGTTTTTGTTACTTTCCTTGTAGCCCTTAATTTCCTCATCCAACTTCAGTAAGATCTATCATGCTTCCATGACTCTAATATCCAATTCTAGACTTTAAATTATCTACTTATACTTCTAATTCTACAAAATGTGCAAACAACCATTTTGTTAGAATTATGCATATTATAAACATTTTTCCAAACAATGCTAAAAGTCCTTTTTATGCTCAATTCATGAATAAATATATCATCATTCTCCAAATTATAAAAAATCATTATTATTCTCCTATGAATCTTCTTTATAATGACTATTCCCATGCCTCAATTTGATCTCTGAGTTGAAAGTTATGGCTTCCTCAAAAATTCACTTTCACCTTTTTTGTGCAAAGCATATCTTGTAGCGACAATGGAATTGTTGCATGACAATCTTGTCAAATTATTCCACAGGCCTTTTCAACTGGTACAGAATTTGAATTTTRCACATGTGCTTCCTTCAACCCACTTTCCTTGTGACCACGGGCTCGAAACCATGGGTTTATCCACTCTAAGTGATGTTCCTTTAGCGCTTTTCTCTTTATTATCCCACTKATGCAGGAGCATCAAATGAAACAAACACCACTTATCGTGTTCAATATAAGATACAATGGCGGATATCCATGGCACAAATTAAATTTTCTTGATCGTTAATTTTCTGGAGGTTACGCTCTTTAAATATGGACCTTAAGATGATTTGGTGACGTGTCATCCCAGGATTAACGTGCGCGGTGGAGAAGATGCTAACATGCCACCATGTTGAGATGTGTGGACCGTTGATCTCAACGATTTATTAAAACACAACTGTCGGATCGTCCTTTTCATTGGGCAATTGTTTGGGCCTTTGATCAACCACTTTACCTTATCATGAGACCAGTGCTAGAACCAGGTCCTCCGGAATTCGACATTCTTGCAATCTTCCAGAGTAATACTTCCCAAAGTACACTTCACCGAAGTACTTATATTATCTCCACTAGTAGATTGGAAGGTTGAGATTTAATATCCTGTTGACTAGATGATATTGGCTTATTTGGAGACTTCAACGAAATCAACAATCATGAATTAATCAGGTGTTGAGATGGATGGTCCTTATTTATTTATGGTCTTCGTTACTCTAGGACTCTGGGATATTACAATTCTCATGTTGTTCAAATCCCCCGGAGTTATACCTGTTGAAGTGGTCATAAAGTGACGATGACCGCTTACCATTGGTTAACACCTCCTCTTACGCTATCCTTCAACTAGCTTAATCCAACGACTATGACTTCATCAAGTTTTGAGATGGATAATTCTTATTTATTTTGGGACTTCTGCACTCCGGGACTCTGGGATATTACAACTCTCAAGTTGTTTATCTCCCCCAGAGTTATACCTACCAAATTTCTTACGTCATCCTTCCATTGCTTGATCTAATGGTTCATTTGATGCAGGAGCATCAAATGAAACCAACACCATTGATCGTGTTCAATATAAGATACAATGGTGGAGATCCATAACGCAAATTAAATTTTCTTGATCGTTAATTTTCTGGAGGTTACATGCTTTAAATATGGACTGTAAGAAGATTTGGTGACATGTCATCCCAGGATTAACGTGCACAGTGGACAAGATGCTAACATGTGACCATGTTGAGATGTGTGGACCGTTGATCTCAACGGTTGATTAAAACACAACCGTCGGATTGTCCTTTTCATTGGGGGATTGTTTGGGCCTTTGGTTAACCCCTTTACCTTAACATGAGACCAGTGTTAGAACCAGGTTCTCCGAACTTTGAAATTATTGCAATATTCCAGAGTAATACTTCCTAAAGTAAACTTCACCGAAGTACTTATATTATCTCCACTAGTAGATTGGAAGGTTGAGATTTAATATCTCATTGACTAGACGATATTGGCTCATCTGGAGACTTCAATGAAATCAACAATCATGACTTAATCAAGTGTTGAGATGGATGGTCCTTATTTATTTAGGGTCTTCGTCACTCCAGGACTCTGGGATATTAAAACTCTCATGTTGTTCAACTCCCCCGGAGTTATACCTACTGAAGTGGTCATAAAGTGACGATGACTGCTTACCATTGGTTAACACCTCCACTTACGCTATCCTTCAACTAGCTTAATCCAACGACTATGAATTAAGAAATTTTTGAAATGGATGATTCTTATTTATTTTGAGACTTCGACACTCTGGGACTTTGGGATATTACAACTCTCAAGTTGTTTAGCTCCCCCAGAGTTATACCTACCAAAGTTCTTATGTCATCCTTCCACTTCTTGATCTAACGGTTGAAAAAATTCTTGGAGGGATATTATCTGGGTGATCTACGTGATTTCATTACTCTGACACTTTGGAATATTGTGGCTTACCTTGTCCTTCCACTGCTTGATCTAATGGACACGATAAATTCTAGAGGGTCTTAGATCAACGACCCGCGTGATTTCGTGACTTCGACCTTCAACACTTTTGCTGGCAAAAGAAGTTGGACATTCCCGGAGGCCATAATATTGGAGATGACATGGCATGATGATGTAACCTATGGTGATGTGGACCCATGGTATAAGTTCGATGTGTCACTCAGAAATGGACATGTTGGGTTCCAAAAGGCATTGAATTCATGTGAAACCTATCCCCATATGGAACCTATTCCACGTGGCATAAGACACATCATCGGCCAAATGTGCAATCCATATTCCTCTGCTCCATATCAGACGAACTTCATGATTTTGTGACTTCATCTTTTCACTTTGTGGCTTCAGAACTTCGTAGCTTTTCCTAGTCTCCAGTAATGTCCTGAGTGGAGAAGTTCCATAGTCCTAAAACTTAAACTATCATTCCACTCCTGATCTAATGGATCTCATCACTCTTGAATTATTCCCTCGATCGAACGGTTGGTGGAATTTTGAGGTTTTGCGACTTCGATATTTCATGCCTTTACCTCATCTCCAATAATTTCCGAAGTGGTGAAGTTCTAGAGTCCCAAAACTTTTTATCTCCTACTTGGTCTCAATCAACAGTTGACGATCTATCAGTTATATCTGATGGCTCTGGTTATACCTGAAATTTCTCAATTATATATAACAACTCTTGCTTATCTAGCTCCTGATCTAACTGTCATGATTCCATGATCCTTTACAAAGGATCCATGTTTGCATTTCCCTCTAGATTCTATGTGACTTTTGTAATTCTCTTTCTCCTGAGATTTTCTTTCCTCTTGCACGGTCTTCTGCATACTTTTTCCCATGGTTGACATCAAAGAAAACTAATTTTCCAACACTTGGAATGTAACACGGTTTCCTCACACTTCTAAAGGTGTTTCTAGAGTTGATTTGTTGTGAATTCCATCCCAATAGAACATCCTTAAGGAACTTTGTTTCCTGAGCTTTAGGATCTCAAAGACATATTATTTCTTAATGAAAATACGATGTTTAACAGTTCCGACCCATAACAGTATGGTGTTTTAACCAGAAGCTCTGATACTAATTTGTAACGTACCCAACCACCCCCAGGCTAGGCATGCTACCTCAAAACACACTTCTTTAACTGATCTCAAATTTTGGTAATAATTAATTCGAAATAAATCATGAAAGAATGCAATAACCACACATGCAAATAATCAAGATTCATGCTAAAACATAAAAGCGATAAACAATGTTCCATGCACATTAATAACCAACAAGAAGGCACATTATAAATACATCTCTAAGAGATAATAATAATAATACATAGTGGAATATAAATATAAAGAAAACACAAAGAGAACTTATCTTTAATTAAACAATCACCAACTAGTTGCATACCAAGGACATTCCTCCCAGCCATAGACACTATTGTTCCAATTATCAACAACAGGTCCCCCCCGATCCAGGGCTATGAATCCATGAGGATGGGTCCTAGGCCAAATCTAAAACACACAATAGTTGGCTAATTATCTCTCAATTTTTCCCAACCACACAACAATCCTAATTTCCATCTCTCTTTCCCCTTCAGCCTACACACCCCAAAGAAATGAACCCCTTTCTCTACCATGCAATTCCTCAGGTTGTTCCATTTCTCTCTAGGGATCCAATGCTACTGGTCAGGAGATATCCATGCTGGAAACTCCAATGATTATCAGTTGTGAACAAATCAATCATAACTACCGTCAATATCACGCCCATAGGCATCCATTCCCACCTAGAATGATCATTAATTTATTACAACCATCTATCAATGGCTCACCTCCTCCTACCATTTGTTTCCATGCTCAACCCAAGAGTGCATGAATTAGATAGAGTGAGGAAGATGAACCAAGAACAAACAAAAACCCTCCAAACAACCCAAAGACAAGGTTAATATAATTACATGAAATCAAGAACCCTATGACCTCCCCAAGAAACTCATGAAACCATTTTTCTCCATAAAATCAATTATGGGTAAATAAAAT
>SNQJ01S0082261.1:54920-67811 GCA_010110895.2 Picea sitchensis
GCATTCGAATAAAAGACTAGACGCTTGCCTGCACATACTGTGTATTCAGCTCGAAGTATACTAGCCCTGGTTTGACAATTTAGTGATTCAGGACACTTAAAAGCTACAATTTAGCAGCCTGACAGTAGGCATGTTTTAATTTAGGCCGAAGTGCCTATGTATTTAATAAATTGGCTAGATTTCCTATGCGGATTAAAGGACACAGTTCCTAGAATTGTAAGAACATCGATATGGTGTTGTGCACTGAATACAGTGCTAAAATAAGGGAAGGGGGATGTAACACCCCTGTGTTTTTATCCCTATGAACTAGAATGTATTATGTAAATATTACTTAGGATGGTGAGCCGGTAAAGTTGGAAAGGGGCCAAACTACCTACAAATGTAACACATCTATATATATTAATAAAATACATCAATGGCTGCAAGATGGATAAGGATAAGAGATAGGGGGATATGATTCCACAAGAGAGGGGGTTAAAGGGACTAATTTTTTTTATTATATTTTACTTACCCATTTTTGGTTTTAATTGAGAAAAGTGGTTACATGCGATTCTCTGGGAGGTCATGTGGCTCTTGGTTCTTGTAATTATATAAACCATTTCTATAGGTTGTTTGGGGTTGTTTGATGTTCATTTTTCTTGGTTAATCATTTCATTTTGGGAATTCTAATTTCACTCTTTCTAATTTGTGTGTTTGTTGGCCCTTGACCAAGTTTTGGAGAACCTTGATCACGTTTGACCAGTTTTGGGACTTTGACAGACTAGTCGAAGGCGGAGATCACGGGATCTCAACCCCTTATTAGGGAATTTTTGGGTTTAGGGTTTATGTAACAGGTATGGGATGTCATCCCATCGGTTTACACATGCCTTGGCCCCTTTTGTAATGTATAAATAGAAATATAGGTGATGTAAGTAGGGGATATGTGGTGCTAAGTGGTATATTGTGCTAAGTGCAAGTGATGTAAGTAGCTGGATCTATGTAATTGAGTTATCTTTGTTCATACTATGTGCATGAGAACTTATAGAGATACGTGCAAGTGAATGTAAAGAGGCTTTGTGTTGTGACCTGACTCAGGGAAGGAGGATCTGGCAAGGTCCGCACAGATCTCGTGTCCTATGCGGAGTAGGTTTTGATGCTTTGTTCATGTAAGGAGATTGGCAGCAGATAATAAAGAAGATGATGAGTTGGTGGACGTAGCCCCACACTAGGGGTGAACCATGTATATCCTGTGTTATGGTTTCTTTGTGCATTATGGTTGTTATTTGAGTTATGCTTAGTATAGAAATATATGTTAGATGAATCTGATATAGTAGCTTAGTTCTTAGTAATGTGAATGAAGATTAGATCAGATCTATTTCTATATGCTAAGTGCTTAGAGGTGTTAGATCTTGTTGAATATTGCGTTGTTTTGTAATTAGGGTCTTCTCCTGCGATGTGAATAAGGGTTAAATACTGATGAATATTAACTGCTAACTACTCTGTTAGGTATTGTAATCATAGATCTGTGTCCCAGCTAGGTTGCAGACACTTGAGACCTACAAACACCCCTGCCTCTTCCTCGGGTGAGACTTCATCTTCTTCACAGATGTTGCTGAAAGGGCCAATAGTTAGGGTTTTGTTGGTGCATTGTTGAAGTGTTTAACCTAGGGTCTTCCCCTATGCCAACAAATGGTTCCATTGTTGGGACCTGAAAATATGATTGTTGGGAACTAAAGAAAATAAAGCTCTATGTGTAGATCTGTTTCTTTAGTGCGCAATATTCTACTTGATTGCGAAGCTCTGTGCTATGAAAGGAATCAGATCTAAAGAAAAGAGGTAAGATCTTAAATCTTTGTTCTCTAAGAAAGGTAAGATAAGTGAATTTTTTTTTTTTGAAAGAATGGATCTAGGTATGTCTAATAGATTTTTTCCCAGTCTGAAAACTAGGGCACAACTAGAAGAAAGAAGATTGGATATGAGTAGATATGATAAGAATAGTGAAAGATATGTTATTCCTACAGATAGAAAGAATGTTTGGACTAACAAATGGATGCAGGATCCTAGCAAGAATTTTTTGCAGGTTAGTTACTGTGATCCCAGTGCGTAGTACATAAAAGGTTGGGGGTCATTTAAAAGAAAGAGAGGATTAACTCTTTGTTATAGTTGCAGAAGACCGAGACATCTTTCTAAGGAATGCCCTGGTAGAGGTCCTAGTTGTGTTTGTTGTAAAGGTATGGACGATGAAGTTTTGGATTGACCTAGAATGATTGCTAAAGTTGAAAAGATGAATATGAGACAAGAAAACCATGAGACATGCCAAGAAACTAAGGATATGATAGAACCCCAGAAAGAATCAAAGACTATATTACTACAAATGAAAGAAACTCTGAATGATCACAGAGATATCAACTTATCAGAGATCTTAAACCAGAAGGAGTGCATAGAAACAAGAATAGGAGACTTCGACATAAACTGTGTTCTAGATGAGGAAACACAGGTGAATATCATGATAAAAATAACTGGGGAAATTTTGGGAAAGCCTGCTATGGTTCCTTCATTGGGAAGAATAGGATTGTTTAAAGGGAAGATGATAACCCTATGTCAAAGACTTACCCATATATCTATGAGTGCTCATGGAACTTCGACAGAAGAAGAATTTGAGATCGTTAAGTTTTTTGAGAACGACGCGGACCCATTTGCTATTTTTCTAGGAAAAACCTAGATTGAGAAAGATCAGATACGAAGGAAACAAGAATAGGAGGATATAGAAAAGAAAAAACAAGAACTAAGGGATTTCAAGGCTAGGAGAATAGCGCACTTACTGGAATAACAAGAGGACACGTCAAAGATACTGAGGACCAGAGATATGGACGCCGAAGTTGAAAGAACACAGGAAGATTTGAAACACCTGTCTATACAAGAGAGTAGAGCACCTACTCCAGAAAAAAAAAAAGTATTACTCTCAGAACCCTTGAATGACCTGCATCAGTGAAAATTTACTATACCAAGAGGAGATAAGAATAAAAATGGAAAGAGGAACCTAGTGACTCAAATCACAGGAAAGAAAGCCAGAAATCTCAGTAAGAAGAAAACAAAGTTAGAGAAATTGCAGGAAGTTCTAGAGAGAACTTCACATAAGGGAGTTTTGCGACACTTGAACTTTGCCGGAATAACAGAACAACAAAAATGGGCACTTCTCCATGGAAAAACAATATGACTGTTGGAGGTGTCTCGACCGTTAGCCCAATTCTTCAGAATAGATCGAACCGTAGTTATGGGCATAAAGATCGCCATTAGACCGTTGGGACCACGCCTTGTCGACGAGAGGAGTGCAAGCATCCCCATCGACTACTTTTGGATCTAGACCATCCCAAACTGTGACAAAGAAATGAACCAAGCACTGTGATGACCTGGTGAATGTGAAGCTCATCCTCTCTATCATGCCCGACTATATCCCACCTCTAGCTGGCGCAATGAGCTATGACAGTGTCCCGAAGGACTTTGACTATACCTTGATTATTGTGTACCTCCCGAAGGGGATATGCGCAGTAGGACCACAGTTAGGAAAAATCATGACGTTGAAGATCAATGCCTTCAACTTGGGAGACCGCAATAACTATGGCATGCTCTCCCCACACAATTATTTGACAAAGACAAAGGGGTCAAATATCATCCCCCAACCGTGGACTATGGACATCGCAAGGTCCACTATCCTGAACGTGATGAAGATACCACACTTTGGAAGGCATAAGGAGGTTAACGTGTGTGTTAAACTCTTGTTATCTTTCTTCCATGGTAGTTATCTCTAGCTGGACAGATGCATCACCGTAGATCTGGTGATGATCCATCGGATCACCGAATTAAGCATGCAAGGACTAGACCCACAAGAATTTTATCCAGGGAAGGCTGCAGTTCGTGCCCTAGCGTAGAAAATTAAAGATTCCTATGGCGATGTGGAAAAGGGGAAGTGAGGCTACAAGGTAGCCTCCATTCAGAATGGAGTAGTGCAGCTAGCCTACCGATTGATCGATGGTAAGCTAGTAAAGAATAATAGACCCACACAGGTAACGGGGTTCATTGTTGACCTCATGGGAAAATGCATTGAAGGACTGCAGATGAACTAGGCAAGTTACGTCAACAACCATCTATAGAAAGACTGTTGCGAAGCTCAAGATCAGGGCTATGAGTTTCATTTTAGTTGACTATTGATCCTCATCACCTTCATTTCTTGGGGAAGATGTCGGAAGGAGTGACCTTCCCTGAGATTGAGCCATTTGAACCCTTAGATGCGAAGTTCACCACGCTCTGGTATTCAAGCGACATGGTGAAACAATGGCAGTCAAATGCGGTGTTCCACACCTACTACCTTTTGTTAAAGAGGGATATTGAGTCTTTCCCTCGTATGACACCAAACACCCTGCATAGGTTCAAACCATTTGTGAAGTTCTACGCATATAGACATTTTATTTATATCACTGCGTGCAGAGACTAACATTAAGAAGAACTCCAATATTATTATAATCTCACTGAGGAGGACATGGAAGAAATAACTAAGGAATGGCCTACAGATCTCCTTATACCAGTCGACCAGGAAGAACTGTCCGACCCCAACCTCATCAAAAGTCCTGTGGTTACTCGTGAAGAGTATGATTCACCCAACAGTAGCAGAAGGAAGAAAAAGGAAGAGGTATAAGAGCAGAACAATGTCTCAGAAGAGAGTGCTTCAAAATCACCTAGAGGGGGAGGTGATGACGAAGTAGAAAAAGAAGAGGCAAAAGGAGAAGAATACAAGAAGAAACAAGGCAAAGTAAGACTACCTAGGGATCCTCTTAATGAAGCCGAGACCTCTAATAAAAGAAAGGTTTCCCCCACGAAACCTACATCATGAAAGAAGTCTAAAGATAGTAAACCACAGATGCAGACTGTTCTCATGATGGATGACATAGATCTCACCATCGTCGTTGTGTTAGATACCTTAGAAGATATCTTACATCTCAGTGAAGCCAAACAAGAGACCATGTATGATGGAATTGCAACAGAGCTGAAAGGGGTATAGCAAGCCTTCTCCTCTAGCTGCGCAGTGTGTACTCCACCCCTGTCATCAAAAGGAACAAAGTTGGGAGATGAGCCTACCAAATTAGGGAAACTTGTTGAAGCCAAGTAGGGAAGCTTGTTGAATCCATTCAACAACTCCAACATAGGGTAGAATAACTAGAGTTAAAAGCAGTGCCAAGCACTTCACAGGAAGTGCAAGACCAAAGAGAAGAAATTGCCCAGAGTGCAGTCCAGAGAACCAAGGCATCGGCCTTAGAATGTAAACAACTCAGCAGTCAAAGTGCGCAAAGTTATGAGCACCTTGTAGAGGACCCTAAACTAAGGACACTTGAATCAAAGATTCAAGAGGCCAAGAAAAAAGCAATGATGATGCAAGCATAGTTGAGGCCACTATCAGCGGTCGAGAGGATGAAATGATCCCAGGAACAATGCACAGTTCCACAACAAGTCCATGCCATATAGAGAAAGGTCATGGAAGTGACTCAAAAACTCCATCCATTGCAGGATGCAACTTGTATACTTTTTTAGGAGATTGAAGGACGAGGTGTAGAACTAGAACAAGTGGTCAACACAATTGAATAGTGCTTGGAAGGACTTTTGAGAGAGAAGGTTATTCAAGAGTTCGTCAAGCAGGAGGCTCTAGCAAAGCAACAGGTCGAGGCATCTCGAGCCAAGCTCAAGGAATTTGAGGGAGATTTACCCAGATCAGAGTGACTTGGGATGAGTCACAGGTGAGTGTTGGGGGCCTATTGGTTCTTAACCAAGTTTTGGAAAACCTTGGTCATGTTTGACCAGTTTTGGGACTTTGACAGGCTGGTCGAAGGAGGAGTGCAAGGTGAAGTGGATATCGTGGGATCTCATCCCCTTCTTAGGGAATTTTTTGGTTTAGAGTTTATGTAATAGGTATGAGATGTCGACCCATGGGTTTACCCATGCCTTGGCCCCTTTTGTAATGTATAAATAGAAAGCTAGGCGATGTGAGTAGGGGAGATGTGGTGCTAAGTGATATGTTTTTCTAAGTGCAAGTGATGTAAGTAGTTGTATCTATGTAATTGATTTATCTTTGTGCATACTATGTGCATGAGAACTTGCAAAGCTAAGTGAAAGTGATTGTAAAGAGGCTTTGTGTTGTGATCTGACTCATGGAAGGAGGATCTGGCTAGGTGGGCACATATCTTCTGTCCTATGCGGAGTATGTTTTGATGTTGTGTGCATGTAAGGATATTGAAAACATATAATAAAGAAGACAAAGACTTGGTGGATGTAGCCCCACGTTGGTGGTGAACCACGTATATCCTGTGTTATGGTTTCTTTGTCCATTATGGTTGTTATTTGAGTTATGCTTAATATAGAAATATATGTTAGATGCATATGATATAGTATCTTAGTGCTTAGTAATGTGAATGAAGACTATATCAGATCTATTTCTATATGATAACTGCTTGGAGGTGTTAGATCTTGTTGAATACTGCGTTGTTCTGTAATTAGGGTCTTCTCCTACGATGTGACTAAGGGTTAAATACTAATGAATGTTAACTGCTAAGTGCTCTGTTAGGTATTGTAATCACAGATCTGTGTCCCATCTAGGTTGCAGACACTTGATTCCTACAACCACCCCTACCTCTACCTCAGGTGAGACTTCATCTGCTTCACAGGTGTTGCTAAAGGGCCAGTAGTTAGGGTTTTGTTGGTACCTTGTTGAAGCGTTGAACCCCGGGTCTTCCCCTATGCCAACAATGTTCTTGGGCTAAGCATGAAAATGAATGGAATGTGGAGGATATACATTGGGACATGGATGTAAGTAATTACTAATGATTCCAAGTTGGAATGGATGCCTATGGGAATGAGATTGATAATGGTTCTGAAATAACTGTCACAACTGAGAATCCTTGGAGTTTCCAGCATGGATATTTCCTTACTAGTAGCAATGGAGCCTTGGAGAGAAATGGAACAACCTAAGGGACTGCATGGAAGAGAAAGGGGATCATTCCTTTGGGTCATGCAAGATGAAGGGGAAGGAGAGTTGGAAATTAGGAATGTTGTATGGTTGGAAAAACCTGAGAGATAATTATTCAACTGATGTATGTTTTAGATTTGGCCTAGGACCCATCCTTGCGGATTCATAGCCCTAGCTTAGGGGTGACTTGTTGTTGGGAATTGGAACAATAGTGTCTATGGTTGACATGAATGTCATTGGTTTGAAACCATTTGGAAATGGCTTAATTAAATATAAGTTCTCTCCTTGTTTTCTATATATTTATATTCCATTGTGAATTATTATTATCTCTAAAGATTCATATTTATAATGTTCATTCTTGCTGGTTATTGTTGTGCATGGAACATTGTTCCTTTCTTGGATTGTTTAGAATGGATATTGATCAATGCATGTGTTGGTATTGCATTCTTTCATGCTTTATTTTGAATTAATTGTTATAGAGATTTGAGATTAGTTAAGAAGTGAGTTTTGGAGTAGCGTTCCCAACCTATGGGTGGATGGGTACGTTACACACTATCTAAAAACATGCCTAGAATGCTCTACACAATGAATATCTTCCACTCTGAAACTTTCTATCAAAAAACTACAAATACTTTAGACTTCTCCAAATATAGTTCTTTGATATGTAGAGATGTTTTTTACACTTCCCCTCTTCAATATTCATATTTAATGGGAGTCTCCAAGCCATATGGATCGGAAAAATACCTGCTATAATGCAGAGTAATCTTCCTCTTCGTTTGTGGATTCATCATTATCCTCTTTCTGAATTCTGACCTCTTTGTCTTTTCCTGTGGATTCATCATGATCTCATGCTACTGAAAATCATGTGAGTACGATATCTGGGACCTGGTCTTCATTCACCTATTCTTTTTGTTTTTCATTTCTTCTCCAAACCTTCCTATACCTGACATCTTCCTTTTTTCCAGTAGATTTGTCTTGATGATCTAGGATTTTCTATGAGATATTTCTCTACAAAAATACTATGATGATGACCTTTTACTAATGATTAATCACATGTGAACATGAGTAAAAACTAATTAAGCATTACATATGGACATGAGAAAAATCATCATAATCAGGTGCATATGTGTACATAAATATTCTACTTAACCAAGCGAGAATACAATCAAAACTCACACATATGATTTGAAACCCATGTGTTAACAAAGTTCATGAGACTCTCTTGGCTACATATTTGGATCCTCTTGGAATACAAATCACTTTATTATATTTCTATAGCAGGGATGAAACCTTCTCACAAAATGTGGTACGTGCTCCTTACAGGGATAAAACCCAAAGAAACCTTCTCTTACACTATGAACTTAAGGCTCTCACATAAGTGACATTTCTTCAAACACCAAAAGGACTACTTCCTCTCAATGAAAATCTCTCTCTCCAAGGGGCCTCCAAGGGATTCTTCCACAATGATTACATAAGGAATTTATATAGTTTCCCTCTCTCCATAATTCAAGGATACAAGATACAAAATTTTAGGATATAATAACAACTCAAGGACAAAGATGAGAAAACATCTCAACCAACCTTAAATTTCCCTTGAGATTAGGAAACCACTTGTGATAAAATGAGGAAGAATCCCAAACTAACTCATGAGACTCCCAACTTTCTTTTAAAATCAGGAAACTAATTTGTGAGGTGAATTCTCACACAAAATTAATTTCCACTTAAAACTAGGAAACTAATTTGTGAGTTGTATTTTTAAATGTGGATGAACCTGCAAAGATAAGATCTAGCTAGCAAASGACATACACAGTTTGTAGAAAAAAAAAAGACAAAAATGAGAGAGAGAGAGAATCAAGGAATTGTATTAAATGAATGAATGAATGATAATTTACAAAAATATACTATGTATAACTCAAATATTGCGCATTGGAAGAGAATCCAATGTACCATAATGGTGGTCTAGAGTGATTTGGACACACAATGAAAGTTATGGGAGTTAAATTCCACCTTGTCTAAGTTAACTAGCCTCTCAGTCCTCAGTTAACTGACTRAAAACATTAATAATGCACCAGTCTAGTGATAATGCCAAGGAAAATGTGCATTAACAGTGATGATCCCAATGTTGCATGGTGATGGAACCAATTTGGCATCAAGACTCCACTCAACTGATCCAATTGAAGTGTGAACTGAAGAGAATATTCCTCTAGAATGTAGGAAAAGGAATATTCTTCCTAAAATTTAGGAGACTGGATAATGACTAATAAACATAGGGAAAACCTTAGGAAAAATAAATCCTAGGTGTGTGTGAAGTATCTCCAACACCCCCCCTAAACATCACTATGGTGAAAATAAAAGAATAGTTCCCAACAATGAGGCCATGTTAGGTACCCAAAAACAAAAGACACACTAAAATGAATGTGGAAAGAGGGAAAAACGCATGGGAAAACCCCCCCTCAAGGTACCATGTATCAAAAATGATTTGACAGTTGCTAGGAAACTATGTCCTTCACATCAATATGACTGCGCAAACAATGAAACTTTTTCTCGATGAAGTTCTTGGTCAAGATATCTGCAAACTGTTCTGCTGAGGGACATAATTGTAGGTCAATGATCCCCTTGTGTACTAAGTACTGGATGTAGTGCATGTGGATCTCGATGTGCTTCATCCGCTACCTTTGAATTGGATCTCTGCAGAACTTGAGAGTCTTTGGTTTTCACACCAGATGGCAATCGACCGATGAAACTGAATGCCCAACTCAGTGAGAAAATGTTGTAGCCACATAGCCTGAATGGTTATGTTAACTACCTCTATGTAATCTACCTCAGCTAAATATAAAGTAATAGAAACTTGCTTCTTGATCAACTAGTATATGGGTCTGGAACTGAGACTGAGTGAGTAACCAGATGTGCAATTGCGATCAATGTTGTCACTGGCCCAGTTAGAATCAGTGAACTCAATGAGGTCCAATGCAGAGTCTAATGCATAGTGAATCCCAAAGGTGATGGTTCCCTGTACGTACTGAAGGATACACTTTGAAACCTTCCAATGTAGCTCATACGACTCTTACATGAACTAGGAGATTGCTCTGACTGCATAGGATAGGTATGGTTTGGAGTGTGTGAGATACAACAATATCCCCACTAGCTATCTATACAGTTTGTTTTCCACCAGTGCAGTGTCCCTACCATCCTCAAGTCTGACTCCTTATAGGAAAGGAGTCGAGGAAGACTTCTAGTCTGTCATGTGGAATCTTTTGAGGAGATATTGTGCATACTTGGCCTGATATAGTTTGATTCATGATGCATTCTGACTGATATCAAGACCAAGGAATAAATGTAGTGGAACCATGTCCATCATCAAGAACTTTTCATGCAGAATATTCTTGACTGCAGCAATCACTAAAGTCGATCAACTAGTGATCAAAAAATCATCAACATACAGAACTAGGAGTAGAAGTGAATCAGTCGTCCTAAGCATGTAAACATTTGGATCTGACTTACAACATACAAAGTTATGTGACAATAGGTAGGAGTCCATCTTGGCATACCATTCCCTCAGGGCCTTCTTGATTCCATAAAGGGACTTCTTTAGTCGATAGACCAAGGATGAATCCTACATGAAGCCCTAGGGATTCTCCATATAGATCTCCTCAGAGATATCTCCATGAAGAAATGAATTCTTCACGTCCATTTTATGGACTTCGCATCCCTTGGATGCCGCAATGGAAAGTTCCAAGTGTATGGAATCCATCTTCACTACTGGAGCGAAGGTCTCATGATATTCAATATCATGAACCTATTGAAAGTCTTTGATGAATATCCTAACTTTGTATCTTCTAACATGTCCATATACTACACTCTTGGTCCTATATACCCATATGCACTTGACAAGTTTCCTTCCTAAAGGAAGGGGAACCAGATCCCAAGTCTGGTTCTCGAGGAGGGAGTTGTACTCCTCCCTCATGGTGGATTCCCAAAAGGGATTCCCAATAGCTTCGCCATAAGAATGTGGATCTGAATACTGAACCAATAAAATATGTCTGGGTGGCATCGATTCAATGGTGGTGAGTGCAAGAGGAGGCCCCTCTAAATTAGTTCGAGTCCTCCTAGTATCAGCGGGATCCCAACAATATCTAGTGCATCCTGAAGAGTAGTATTGGCCCACTTGGGCCTCAACTCTGACTCTACATATGCATTTGTGTGCACTGACTCTACATCTAAATGTACTGAATCAGGATATGAATCAAATGAATCCTATGAATCATAATTCTCATCTAAATAATATTCTACATCTACATTCTCAACATCTCTGATAGGTGGAAGAAAAAAAGTGTCTACATGCGGCTCTTGAGGTGCATGCAAGATACTTTCCTTGAATTGGACACCGGTCTCAATGATGAGAAAGAATGTAGAGGGATCAATGAGTCTGTATCCCTTCATACCATATGGGTATCGAACAAGGATACACTCTATACTCTGTGGATTAAGCGCCTTACTCTTATCAATGATTCCCATGGCCCATGCACGTGAACCAAATATACGAAAATGGGTCACTTTTGGTTTGAGGTTTCTCCAAGCCTCTAAGAGGGTCTTATCCTTCACATATCTATGGGGATATCTATTTTGGATTTAGTTTTCACAATTAAGTGCTTCAACCCATAATCTATGTGGAAGTGACTTTGCATGCAACATGCAAGATGGAATCTCTTTCAGGGATCTATTCTTCTGCTAAACAACTTTGTTTTGTTGTGGAGTATAGGGAACCATGTGATGCAACTGAATCCTGGTCTCAAGAAAAGTATTTTGTACCTCATGGTTGACATACTCCCCTTCATTATCTTTTCAAAGGAATTTGATCTTCCTTCCTGACTGTGTCTCAAAATGGGCTTTGAAATCTTTGAGATGTTGAAGGACCTCAGATTTTTTCCTAAGAAATAAATTCTAAGTGTAGCGTGAGAAATCATAAACAAAAATGACAACGTACCTTGCTTTACTGATTGATGGATGCAGAGAAGGTCCCATGAGATCAATGTGGATCAGATCTAAAGGAGTAGAGGCCTTTTGAGTCTTTTCTTTGTTGAATTTATCTTGGGGGTGTTTTCCAAGGACACATCCCTCACAAATTCGTTTGGAGTTGTTTTGTGCCATATCCTACTTATTTCATCAACATGCGTAAGCTGTACTGCAAAATATGGCTCAATAAAAAATGAAACTGTGTAGAGTCTGGATTAGTGATTTACCTCACCAATAGAAACTTTGTAATTGGTTTGCATGTCATAGATATCCAAATCATCAAGTGTGAATATTACCTTCTTTCTGGTTCCATAGTTTGTCATCTGATACATGGAGAGAAGATTGACGAAGATTTTGGGGACATGTAGCACATTCAGTAATCTCTCATTTGTGAGTTCAAATATTCATTTGTCGGTGACTTCGAATGGAAATCCCTCCCCCATCAGAATATGAGGAGCTTTGTTGCATGCAATGAAGATTATACTTTCTTTGTATATTCTATGTGGTGTGATGCACTTGAGTCTACAATCCAAGCATCGAGAGAGAAGTTAATGGAAATCAAAGCATGGCTAGAAATACCTTTATTGGGGTTTTGATCTTCTGGCTTCTTCTTCTTGGCACCCTTGGGGATGCGATATCCAAGGTTGTTATTATGAATTATTTGTTCCATTTTATCTATCTTCTTCTGTATGCATGTGGATTTTGGATGGAATCCTCGTTGGAAATAAGTGCATTTCTCCCCTTTTCTTCCCTTTCCACCTTTGGATCCAGAGGAATTGTTGAAGGGTTTTGAGTACCCTTCCTTCTTTGGATTTGCATGTTCCTTTCCTTTTTATTTTTTTTTAGATTTCTTATTTTGGTGACTTCTACCATATTTCACAGCAAGC
>SNQJ01S0082262.1:11985-27990 GCA_010110895.2 Picea sitchensis
GCATCATTTACATGATAGTTAGGATTATTTCTTTTTATTTCATTATTTACATTTCATAGTTTAGTTTCTATCATTCTTATGAAGTGATTAAATTCGCTTGTTCCCATGTCAAAATTGTGTGTTTAACATGCAATGTTTGTCTACCAATCTTTCTTTCTCATTTGTCTTCTACTTGCCTAACATTACACTAATCCACATGGCACACCTTGTAGTTTTACCTTACACTAATTCTCAAGACATAGGGGTATTCACATGTACATCATGGGATATATAGGCCTAGTTGATGGAGGATTCCCTCATAACAACAATGTATCTCATGTACATTGCAAAGACCCTCATATTACCCCTATATAATTTCTTGCATTGCTCATTATTTGCATCTTGCTATTATTCGCATCTTATGGATAGAAGTTCATATAAGGTGAGGTAAAATGTATAGAATCTCATATGTTCATAAATTGTCTAACATTCATTATTTGGTTACTAATGCCCTTCAATCCTCCCTAGTTCATTATAAATCCCTCTAGGATCACCATCAAGTCTTTGTCTAGTTTCAAATTGGTGACTGACTTTGGTTGTATATGGACAAACAATGTTTTAAGGGGTAGCATCATAAAAAACTCAAGACTATTTGTTATTGTCCCTATATTGTTCTTCAATATATTAATGATAATGGTTGTCATTACTATTTCCCTTCCTTGCTAAACATCGATAATATCATTTATGTCAATCATCTCAAGTTATATGAGCCATCTATTCTGGAAGAGGAAGTTCAAGTCTGCCACTTAGCAGATAATATCCATACACTAGTGGACTTTCACACCTGCTACACTTGTCATCAATGAATTACTTCTTATCTTGTCGAATGCCAAGGTCACCATCCCACTCAGGACAAATCACTATCCTAAGTTGTTTTTTAAAATAACTTCTTGCATCTTGATGAGAAAGTAGAGACATTGTAATATGGCATTACCATATTACAATGTAATATGGCATTACCATATTACAATGTAATATGGTAATACCATATCTCGTGTATTTATTTATATTTAAAACTTAAAGTACGCATCACAATATCGACGATAGTTCATCGGAAGCCAATTTTTATTTGGAACAATCGTGGTAATAGCGATGAAAGTTCATCACAATTTTCCACGCTTTTGTGTCGCACATACAGCATCTGCGTCGTAAGTTTGGTCTTGGCATAAATTTTTGTCACTATTTCCACGCTTTTTCGTCACAAGTTGCCACTGTTTTGCGTCATACATACAGCATCTGCGTCGTAAGTTTTTGTCTTGGCATAAATTTTCGTCGCTATTGCCACAGTGTTTCATCATAATGGCCACGAAGTTTCATCTAAATTGCGACGATGCATAATCTTGATGGTGATGACACATGGCGAGCTAATTTCGTTGTTGTTTCCACGAACACTCGTTTCGTGGATATAGCGACGAAAAAAAGTCTTGGCTTTCATGGAAATTGCGACGAATAAGTGTGGCAATAGCAACGAAAAACCGTCGCAAATTTGGTCATATGTACTAGTGATGTTTTTCTTTTGTGGTGAGAGTTGATATTGTGTGATAAATTTCCCCCTTATACATTTTGCTTCAGGGCTATACTATATTAAGATTTTCATTTGTGAGTAAGTTTATCACTCAGTTTGAGGGGGTAGCAATGTTTCTTTTCTATTGGCTATCAATATGGAAACCTGTAACAGGTTGGGGCTCCTTCCTCATCCACCCATGGTCAGAATCCTTATCGTCAAAGGCTAAACCCTCTACAAAAATTCTCACTTTATTTCAAGTCTGTGTAGAGGGCGTTACACATGTGGCCCTTTTCTAGAGGATTACTGTGTAAGGAATATAACCATCAGTTTTTTAGGCATATCGGGTAGACCCTGTGTAAAGTCATGGCCGAATAGTCCTATACTTGCATTCCTCTGTTTGACAGAAATCTTTGAAGCTTCAATTACTTAAAGGATTTGTTAAAATATTTGATTAATTTTCACTCTGTATATGTAATGGCACTCTGCATTTTTATATGGCATGGTGAAAGAAAACCCTTTTTCGTTGCAATTAACAATAATGCTCCTTTGTATGTACTTACTATTTATAGAATATCTCTGTTGGGAAAAAGAATGTGCTATGTCATTGTTAGAACACCCATGACCATTCGACAGCTTCCTCTATTGCTTGCTATTGTCCAAATCCATCCATATAGAATTAAGAACCCTCTCTTTTGACAACTTTGGTTTTAAAACACGGTTCCTTGTTTTATTTCAGACTATGACCGATACTTGCATGCATTTTCTTGTCTTATTACAAGCTAAACCCGATACTTGCATGCATTGCCACATCCCCGATAAAAGTCAAGGCCATAAATTCACAAGGTTTTTAATACATTTTGCGTAATATTAAGTTATGGATTAGGTTATTACTCAAAATCGCATCTTTGCATCAATATAAATTATTTATTAATTTCATACTTGCCGCAAGCATCACCCTTGTCAAAAGCTCCATCTTATGTACTATGAAAGTTAATTCATGTTTAATTACTAGTCTCATCACATTATTCTTTTTGTCTCTTTGTATGGGGTTTCCTTTTGAAATTTTCTTCGAAGTAATATTTACGGAATCATTAAAACCATTCTCTCGTTTAAAGTCTGTATTAAATATGCTCTCTGTAATTTTTAAACTACATGGTATCAAGTTACAAAACTTAATTTAGAAGTTTGTTTATTCTTATTACTTTCGTAATTCAAAATTTCTCATATATGAAAACTGATGATGGGTCCCTTTGTCTTGCGAGGGAACCCATCAGATGGATTTCGCACCCACTTCCCCTCCTAAGTCGTGGATCGACTACTTCGCAATGCAACACCGACCCTCTAATAATCAATCATGATTCAAATAAGTATTCTTTGACTCGTTTATTTATCTTATTCTTTAATGTTTTTTCAATAGTAAATTACTAATAATATTGCATTACTCCTTTGCAAGTTGGGAGGAAAGATCATGCACTTGGTGGAGAATATTGGCATGTCCATGAAAGGTATTTGAGTTCCATATTTCTTCCACCAATCCATGCGCACTCATAGACAATTCATGTAGTCTTTTAAATCTTTGTTTAGACTAGCTATGGAGTTCTTATGTCTAAGGAACTCAAACTGTAACATTTTGGTCAATGACCTATTGACTGTAATCAATATGTATATATTTTTTCAAGAAATCGGCGATCTATTGTATCAGATATCTTTCCTTTATAATTGATACAAAAAAAACATCTATTGGGATTGATATTCTTTGTATTTAGTATAATAGCATAAATACAATACAGTTCATTTATATAAATATATCTATAGATAGATAGATAGATAGATACACTAAACCTTTAATAAAATACCACTATAGGTATTATTACATAGTGGAAACCACACAAAACTAATATGGGTATACAGTTTACTTCAACAGAATTTTGCTTATAAGTATAGTACTATAAAGTATGGAATCAACTATATAATATCAATAATAAAACATTAACAGTATAACATCAAAAATTTGAATACATAGTTGAGATACATATATGAAAAATTGATGCTAGGAAAACAAATGGAACATCCACGTTCCACCAATCCGTAGAAACAGAACAATCACACTCACTTGTCCTGATCACCCCCTATCCTGACCATGACTCCATAAGGGAAAACTGAATTACACTCCTTAGGCATTGTCTTCTTCAACAATTTAGAAAATGCTTTGCCTCACACCAAATGTTCTCATAACAACAAAACAATTTCTCAATCCCAACATACTAAGCAGCATCCTCCCTCCCACATATGTTGTATATATCTTATGCCTAGGTCTTTCCATTCCTTTCCCTCCTTGGGGAAATTCGAAGCTTTACAAATCTCTGATTTTTAGGGGCTTCCAGTGGTCAAATTCAACTTTTGTCACTTGTAAAAATCAGCTCTGAGTTAACTCAAACCTGTTCCCCACTCATGGAGTCATAGTCAACTATTTTTAACCTGGTTGTTCCATTTGTCTTCCAGCATTTAATTTATTAAAAAGTGTGTCTGATACATGTGTCCAATAAAAGAGGACAGTTGGGCAAGTCAAATATTTTCCCAACAGTCATAAAATAACAATTACATAATCCAAAATTCTAAATTCAGATTTTCCATAAATGGAAACTTATTTCTAAATTTGGATTTTCCATAAATGGAAATTTAATTCTAAATTCAACTTGGAATTCAATTTCTAATAATTTGAGGATATCACATCTTGTCCCCCTTAAGTACAAAATTGTCCTCAGTGTTCAAGCATTTCTCGGAACATGATTGGATAATATTTCTGCATATCTTCTTCCAATTCCCAAGTGGCCTCCTCAAGACTAAAGTGCTTCCATTGCACTTTGACCTGGGCGATGGCTATGTTCCGAAGTATTGTTTCTTTCCTGTCTAGAATGCACAGAGGTTCCGCTTGGAACTCGCCTTTTGGTTCCACCTGCACCATGTTCCAATCAATGATGTGAGTAGAATCATGAATATATATTTTCAATAACGAAACATGAAAAATGTTATGAACTTTTAAATTTGTAGCAAGTGCAAGTTGATATGTCACGGGTCCGATTCGAGTTAAAATCTCAAAGGGGCCACAAAATCTTGGCACCAACTTGGAACAACTTCCTAGCTTTAGATAGCTTCTTCTTGCTTTGTCTTTTAGATATACATGTTCCCCAATTTTGAATTCCTGATGTCTTCTTTTTAAATATGCATAGTGTTTTTGTCGGTCTTGTGCCTCTTTCAAGTTCTGTTGTAGCCGTTTTACCATTCTTTCCATTTCCTGTAGCACTTTTGGTCCAACCATAATCCTGTCAACTGGATTACCCCAACTAATCAAGGTTGTGCATTTCCTTCCGTATAATACTTCGAAGGGACTCATCATAGTTGATGCCTGATAAGCATTGTTGTAATCGAACTCAACTAAGTGAAGATACTCTTCCCTCTTAGTTGGTTTTGTCCTTACGTACATTCGCAACATGTCTTCGATAATTTTATTTGCTCATTTAGTCTTTGCATCTGTTTTCAAATGGTAACTTATGTTGAAATTCAAATTAGTATTCAAACCTGCAAACAATTCTTTCCAAAAATTGGATGTAAATTTGACATCTCTATCTGAAATCACCATTTTAGGAATTCCATGCAACCTAAAAATTTCTTTCATGAAAATTTCAGCGATATTAATCGCTTTGTAAGTAGATTTCACAGGTATAAAATGTGCATATTTACTTAGTTTATCAATCACTACCATAATTGAGTCATTTTGTCTTTGAGTCTTAGGCAAACCTGTGATGAAGTCCATCGAAATAATTTCCCATTTCCATTCAGGTATAGGCAAAGGTTGTAACAAACCTGTTGGATGTTGATGCTCAAGCTTTACCTGTTGACAATCTAAACATTTAGGCAAATATTTAGCTATTTCATTTTTCATGTTAGTCCAATAAAACAGTTTCCTTAAGGCCGTTGTCAATTTTTGGTATCCTAGATGACCAGAATACGACTTTTTGTGTAGCTCGACAAGAATTGTCGTCTTTAAATCAGCAGATTTAGGTACGTATAACATGTCTTTGAATCTTAACAACCCATTTTTATCTATATCTAGATATGTTTTGTTCATGTTTTCTTCATTTCCTTGCAATTTTGTTGTTGTTTTGATGTAATATTCATCATTAATGCTTACATATTTGATTCTTTGTTCAATATTATTTTCTTCTTTGCTGATAATTACTTCATAGAGTCCACTAGTCCTCTGACTTAGTGCATCTGCAACTTTGTTTTCCTTACCCTTGATGTGTCATACTTCAAAATCGAACTCACTTAAAAAGGACAACCATCTCGCTTGTCTTGCATTGAGATCTGGTTGACTGAACAAATGCTTTACATCACTGTTGTCAGTTAGTAACATAAATTTCCTTCCCATTAAATAGTGTCGCCTCATTTTTAATGCATGAATCACAACTGCTAATTCTAAATCGTGAGTAACATAGTTTCGTTCATGTTATTTCAATTTACATTATTCATAACATATAACGTGTATGTCTTGTGTTAGCACACCTCCTAATCCCTTTTTACTCTCATATACGCAAACTATAAAGTATTTATCTGGATATGTTACCTTTAGGATAGGTGCTAAAGTTAATAGTCCTTTTAGAATATCAAAATTGTCTTGACACTTTTGTGACTAATTAAACTTTATTCCCTTTTTATGTAGTGATGTAATCCGATATGAAATCCTGGAAAATCCTTCGATGAACCTTTGGTAATAATCGACGATCCCCATAAATGAACATACGTTTGCTACATCTTTAGGAATAGGTCATTCCATGATGGCTTTAATCTTTTCTGGGTCCACTGCAATACCATATTTTGATATTACATGCCCTAAATACTATATCTTTCTTTGGTATAAATCACACTTATCAAACTGATGAAGGAGCATCGCAAGAAGGCGCAAGTGGATGATAGCTAGATATGCACTAGCGTGCATTTTGAAGACATTTAAATTTCAAAACAAGAACATTAATGTAATGTTTGGAAAGGATATGTTTGCTTTTATGGTTTGGGGATTGTAACGCATATCTTGAGTGTTTTCTCTCATCTATTGGTTGAAGGCATTTAATGTAATAAATGTAAAGTATTTCTAGTCTTTAATTTCGATAAGATAGTTTAGAGTGGCAGGAGGGAAAACTCTAGAAATCCCCCTCGTATGTATTGTATTGTATGATCATTCTCATTGTGATTAAGTGGTAGAGCAAGAGAGCATAGGAGAGCAGAGAAGAATAGAGATTGTAGAAGTTGTATGAGCAGATAGTTGTTTCTATTGAAACCATGTATAGAAGCACTTGAATTAATATAAGAATTATTTGATCCAATTTTATGGTGTGTTATGGTTACTGCTTGCATCTATTGAATGTTATGTTTATAGTTTGTTTATATATCCTATTGTGCATTTGTTACAATGTTGTGAATATGCTCGTGATTTCATGTTGAATGTACGAAGTCTATGAGAGGGGGAGTATAGGTTTCAATTTATACTCGTCCTAAGAATTCCTGCAAGGATTGCAGTGAAGGTCCGCAGGGAGTGCGTTGACAAGACTTTGAGTTTCACCTCAGAAAATATCAAGAGAGATAGAGTTGATCTTATAGTAGAAGAAGTGTAAGTATACTACAGAGTCCTGCAAGGTGTGCACAGGCTGAGAAGAGTCTTAGACTTTTCCAACCCAAGTGAGAGGTTGAATAACTTTTGTCACAAGGAGTTCACAGAGTTGGGGTGTTTGTATAACCAGAAGATATTGTGAAAGCCGCAAGGAGTGCGTGCAGGATTTTTTAGAATCCTTGAGTTGTAGCAAGAATCAAGTTTAGGAAGGATAGAGACTTAGAAAAGTTCCAAGGAAGAACTAGGGTCGAAGTCACCTCATGAAAATCAAGCTCAGGAGAGATAGCAACCGTCAGATTTGAAGGGACAAGAGTTGTCGATTTGGTGCTTTGAATATTGGTATTTCGGGAGTCAGAAGAGTGTGGAGGAAGATTGTTTCAGGAATCACAAGTCACAAAATATCGATAAGTGAAAGAGGAATCTGGAGCGTTGGATCACGGGAGATGAGGACCGTCGATCTGCCATAGATTCATCGTGGGTTCGTATTTTGGGAAAAGGGAGAGAATTGTTTCGCAACATCTCAATACGTGAAATCTCGACACACTCAGAGGTGGGCCCCAGGTTCGTCTTGAGGTCACATGATTAAAGAAATTAAGGGAGAATCTAGAGACCATTAACCCATTTCGGGGCTTTAGGAATTGGAGAAGTCGGGCTGCTTTGAAACGGAAGTCCCGACATCTCGAAAAGTGACACGCCTTTTGGGGGATTAAGGTTGTGGTCACGTCGATGGTCATGTGGAGTGGAGGCTCACGTATAAATCTTGTTCGTGCACGCATAACTTATAAAAGGATACCTATGGTTACATATGCATTGAAGGTTCCAATGGGAACGGAGGGAGCCATTTAGGCTCAGAGGAATTGAAGATCCATATACCGGGAGGTCAGTAGACCCTGCTAAGGTGGGGCACTGCATCAGGTGGTATCAGAGATGACAACTTTTTTTTAATGTAGAGGGAAGACAGAGGACAATTTTGATTTGAATTCTACGTGGACAGACTGAAACAATGTCGCCAAGAATACGTCAAGAGAGAATTATGCTCGATCCAGCCATGGAAAGGGAAATGAGAGAAATTTGTTCTTGATTAGATGCCATGGAGACAGCACAGAGGTGAAAACCAAACATTGGAGATATCAGTGAGGTCGAAAGTGAGAATGAGGTTGGAGATGAAGAAGAATTTGTAGTCGAAAATGCTGCAAAAGAACATCTATTCAGAGCTGTTGAAAGAATAGGTTCCAAAGAAAAAATGGACATCCTGATGTATGAAGGCAATTTAGACGATGAGGAGATGTTAGATTGGTTTAGAGATCTAGATAAATACTTCGATTATGAAGATACAGAAGAAGATAATAAAGTTGATCATGTTGTCACTAGATTGAAAGGACATGCAGCACTATGGTGGGATGAACTACATGCTGACAGGCGTTGCAAAGGAAAACAAAGAATCAAAAGTTGGGATAGGATGGTCGCTAAGATGAAATCCAAATTTATACTCAGGGATTATCAAATCAATTTGTTTCAAAGAATGCAGAATTTGAGACAGAAAGGGATGATAGTGAAGGAATACACTGACGAGTTTTACAGGATAAACATTAGAGTTGGTCATCGTGAAATTGATGATGAAAAGGTATCCAGATATATGAATGGCCAGAGATATGAGATTCAGGATGAGATGATAATGGTGACAATCAGAAATGTGGAAGATTCTTATTAGGTTGCTCTGAAGGTTGAAGAAAAATTGGCCCGAAAGCAAGGTCAAAGGAGCAGAGGTAGAAGTCAGAACAAAGGAAAAGTAGTTGCCCAAGACAGAGTACAGAAGCCCAGAGATGAAGAAAAGAAACATAATGATCACCCAGAAAGGGGAGGAATTTCACAAGGAAGACAATATGCCAATAGGAACACTTTTCCTTCAGCAAGAGGAAGAGGAAGAGGTAGAGGAGGTGAAATAAAGTGTTTTGTCTGTGAAAATATCGGACACAAGTATTGGGAATTCCCCAATAGAAAAACATATGGAGGAGGCGAAGCTCACATTTTAGAAGCGCAAAGGTGAAATGTTGAGGCAAAAGACACAGAAGGTGGAAGATCCTTAATGATGAGGAAAATTCTCTTGAAGCCAGAGAAGGATATGGAGAATCCAATCCATAGGAAAAGTTTATTTAGGATTGCTTGCAAGACCAAGGATAGGGTATGCAAGGTGATAATTGAAAATGGAAGCACAAATAATTTATTATCCATAGAGATGGTGGAAAAGATGGAATTGGAAACAGTTGCACATCCAAGCCCGTACAAAGTTTTGTGGTTGAAAAAAGGACTTCGGGTAAAAGTCACTAAACAATGTTTAGTTGAATTTAAGATAGGGGGATACAGGGATGAGATTTTATGTGATGTTATTCCTATGCATGTCTGTCATCTTTTGTTGGGGAGGTCATGGCAATATGACAGAAATTTTATTCATGATAGAAGAAAGATCACATACACCTTGGAGAAGAATGGTAGGACGCATATGTTCCTTCCAATTGAAGAAAAAAAGGTGAAAGAAGAAACAAGCAATACTATACTTCTCATGAGTAGGAAGGAACTTCTTAATGAAGTCAAGAAAGAAGAAGAAATGCAGTTTGTTGTGGTGAGAAAACCTAGAGTCATATTGACCAGTACTTCAATAGATGATCTACCTGAGGAAATTCGGGAACTACTGGAGAATTTCATTGATATAGTGGTGGAGGATTTACCTTGTTCGTTGTCTCCCATCAGAAGTATAAGCCATCACATTGACCTTATACCAAGCGCGAGTTTTCCAAACAAAGCAGCGTATAGATTGACGTCGCAGGAGAATGAAGAAGTCAAGAAGCAAGTCTAGGATTTGATGGAAAAAGGGTTGATTAGAGAAAGATTGAGTCCATGTGTTGTGCCAATAGTGTTAAGTCCAAATATGGATGGTGGATGGAGGATGTGTACAGACTCGAGGGATATAAACAAAATCACCATCAGGTATAGATTTCCTTTACCCGGGATGGATGGCTTGATGGATTGCTTGAGTGGAGCAAAGTTTTTTTCAAAAATTGATTTAAAGAGCAGATATCATCAGATTAGAATGAGGGAAGGTGATGAATGGAAGGCATCATTCAAGACAAATGAAGGATTGTATGAATGGATTTTCATGTCGTTTGGCTTGACGAATGCACCAAGTACTTTTATGAGATTAATGAACGAAATCTTGAAAGATTTCATTGGAAAAATTGTAATTGTGTATCTTGATGATATATTGATATTAAGTAAGACTGAGGAAGAACACTTGAGACATTTAACTCTAGTAATGAGGTTGCAGCAAGAGAAGTTGTTGATAAATCTAAAGAAGTCGTCTTTCATGAAGACAGATCTCATTTATTTGGGTTTTGTGATCTCTTCGAATGAGTTGAAGATGGATCTGGAGAAGGTAAAAGCGATCATAGAATGGCCATCGCCAAGAATATATTTGAAGTTAGAAGCTTCCATGGACTAGCCAGTTTTTACAGGAAGTTCATTAGAAATTTTAGTGGGATTAGTGCACCAATGATGGACACAGTTAAGAAAAGACATAAATATTTTCATTGGACAGAAGAAGCGAAGAAAAGTTTTGAGTTATTGAAGGAGAAGATAAATGAACAGCTAGTTTTGGTTCTGCTATATTTCAGTAAAACATTTCAAACAATGTTAAATATGCTACATGGGACCATGAAGAAAACATGCAGGAGGAATACCCACAAATTTTTTACATTTTTGAAGAAAACAAAATATAAGAATGAAAAACTCCATTTTGAGCAGTTAGAGCTCCAAAACCACATATCAACGTCCTATCCAACCTACACTAGGGGCCCTAATAAAATAATGGTACAACCCAATGGAATGAGAGCAGTGAAGGGGGTACATTCCTTGGATCAGCGGGTTGAGAGGAATAGGAGATTTTGGTTGGAACTACTGCTGGAGTTATAAAATTGTAGAATTTTTTTTCTTAGTATTATGATGTAAATTTGTGCATGTATATCAGCATAGTGTGCATCGAGGATGGTGAAAAATTGTAGAGAGGGGGATTGTAATATCCCCACTATAATCACCAGTTTAATTAATGTTTAACGTAGATATAATGTATGGTTGTGGCCAAGTGATGTATACGCGAATTGTATTTATGAAATTTAAAATAAAATGTGATGCCAACTGCTAAGGGACATGGATAGAGATGGGGGATGATCAATCCACAAGAGAGGGGAATGTCTAGGAGTGTCTAAGAGGGGTCTGAGGGGGAATTACCCATGTCTATTAATTCAACCCACTTCCTAAAATTTATATTGGTATATGAACCTTGTATTTTTTATTGAGTGTTCCCAAAGTCAATCATTGCATACATGTTAGAGGGTGGCTGTGAGAAGTCGCATCCCATAGTTATTAGGAGAATGGGAGTTGAGTACAATCAACTTGGAAAGTATGTAATTCAAGCAAGTAAGCCAAAGAGAGGAATTATGTATGGGAATTTACAGCAGTTTTAGATAGTCATGTTTTTTATGAACAACAAGTAGAGAACATGGAAGAAGAGATTTGGATATGGAGAAACCATGAAGGGATAATTATGGATCATATTTGGAGTAGAACACTAAAGAGCCAAGTTGTCAGGCCAGAAGAGTGAAATCATGTGTGAATTGCACTTTAACAAGTCATTGTTGTTCTTTTCCTGGTAGCTTTCCTAGCAATGAGCTCCCTTGAGTTTCCCAGTAGTGAGATTCATGGTTATCTATGCCAAAAGAGACCCTGATAAACGAATGGGATGTAGGATTGACTAAGATCAATGGAGGGATACATTCCTTGGGTTGGGCAGGTCAAGAGGAAGAGATCTAGTGGAAAATGAGGATAGTTGTAGGAGAATACCAGTGGGTTGTGAGATTCTCTAAGCTATGAGTGGACAGTGAAAGACCACCCTCTTTCATGGATTTTTATCCCCATCTCGAGGTCGAATTTTTGTTGATATTTGGAAAAACAAGTTTATGATTAGGTGGAACACCTTTCCCAAGCAGTTGGTTGCACAACCACTTTTAAAAGATAAGTGTTTTATCTTGTTTTTGTGTTATATTTATGAGCTTAATGGTTGTGCATTCACTTTGTGTTTAATAAGGATTTATATGTTGTTGTGTTGAGTGATTAAACTGCATTCATGTTGATTGTAGCATGTTGTAGATGCATCTAGTTCATGGTATCAACAATGGTTAAAATTTTGTGTTTTCCTGTAGCTGATACAAGATTAGTTATGAGTTTTTCCACACGTAATGAACCTCAATTGGGTTGGGGAACGTTATGGATTTAGATAATGAATCATGATTCTTTGGAATTATTATTTTTTCCTCATCTCACCTTGGTGGTCATTATCATTTTCTAGTCAAGTGTTGTCACACTTGGGAAAATCTGTATTACTAGGGCGGCTTAATGGGGGAAATCTGTCCATATCCCTTATCATAAATAACACATTCCATCTCTCGCCTATCTGTTGCCCTTTATTTTGGGATAGGAATTACATGTACCCCAAAAAGGTATGTGCCTCATAATCCCATGAAAATAAGGGGATAGAAAGCTTGAGGATGGTGTAGCTTTATTTTAAAAATATATATATAGAAAAAGAAAAAGGCCCAATTTAAAATGCAGGGGAAAGAAACAAACAAGAAAAACAAAGTATAAAAAAAGAAATAAAAGAAAGAAGCATAATCTCTACCCCCTCGCTAAGAGGACATCAACCCAAATCCTATGCAATGAATGAATATATTATGAAAGGACTTAGCAAATCAAATGTTAAAAGCGAGAAAGGGTTAAAGTTATAAAGAAAAAGGAAAGCAGGGATTTGGAAAGACACAGTGTTAAGGAAAGGATATCTCATTGCCTAATCACTCCCTCTAAAAAGGTGCTCATGAAAATAAATATTATACATGGTCTTGCATGTCAATGACATCCACCCCATGAAGTAAACCCCAATCCATACCACAACCATTGCACATACTCATTGATGGGTTCCCTAGGACATTATATCTTGGTCTAGGTACTAGCACACCTAATAGGAGGTAATAATGACCCTCCTTTACGTAGACTTGGAAAATTGCATAATTTTATGAGCTAGTGTGAACTTTGAAAAGGATATTATGTGAGATATATATAATGGATTTTGTATTAACATGACTCACTTTATATGTTGTGTGTGGGTTGTGTACTTTGCCTCTGGTCTTCTTGATGCCTCTTGGATCACGTGAGCCCCCTCCTTGGATGATGATTGCACATGATTGATGACATTTGGATCCTTTGAAGGATGATTGAGGGGCTATTACCCCACTTGTATGGAGGCCATCCCCATCATTTGAGGGAGGATGTTTGGGATTCCTAGGAGGATGTTGGAGGTTTTGATCACATGGCTTCAATCATGAGACCCCCCTAGCACATGTGGACATGACCTTAAGGAAATTGATGATGGGGCATTCCATGTAGAGGATGATTGATTGATGGGATGTTTCACCTTTTGAGGAGGACAATGCACTTGGAGAGATAATGTGGCACCTTTTGATGATATCACACCTTTTAAAGGCTTTGAGGCACCCTTGGAGATGAAACGTTGCACCCTTTCATAGAAAAATTTCAATTTTTGGAGCATGTTTTCACCTTTTGGAGTGATTCCTACCCTTTTGAAGCCACATGTTCCACACCTATGAGGTTTGTGGAACTTTTGAGTGGGACGATTTCATATTTGATCTAGGTTACTTCATCTTGGAGGCATCTATGGGGGTCTTAGATACCTATCCACTCGTATATCATGGATTATTTATGTATTGTTGCCTTATATCGAGGATTTATGAGAGATAAAGGAATTATTTTATGTTGTTAAGGCTTGTATTGTGTGAGAAGGGTGTTATAATTCTCATATAAATAAGAGAAGCACTTCTCACTTTCAAATCATTGCTACTTGTGGAGATATATCACTCGTGTCTACTTCTACTTGTTCTCTTTCATGAAGAATTATATGGGTGGTTAACTAGGGCAGCTTCTTTGGGAGTTATGCATGTGGATCTTTTACTACTTTGATGACATGGAAATTGGTGTTTTGATGGATGGTAGATGTTTTGAGTAAATGTTATTTTTTCATCTTGTAGTTTTTTTTAATCATGTATTTTTAGATTGATGTTGTTTCTCTAGTGGTAGTTTTTCATCCTCTTAGATAATTTTTGAACAAACCCTTTTATCAAAATCCTTGGAAGGTTTACTAGTGGAAGAATATTTCCTTGTATTATCCCCCCAACATTTTAGGAGGATTCCTTAGGGTTAGTAGTGGACAACCTCTGAGCCTCACCCTAAAATAATCCACTTTATTCTCTCAAAGAAGGATCCATTTTTTATCCTATATGCCCAAAATAATTGGCACTAATCTTTTTCTCCATAATAGTCAATCATTATTGCTGAAATTTATTATTTTAAGGTTGTGGTTAGGGTTTATTTGTTGCAAAATTCTATTTTCAGCAACAAAGAAATAAAATGTCTAGGGTTTTAGGGCTAATTTTCATAGCTGTTTTTTTTTGTTGTTGTTGGTTAATAAAACCCTAATTTAACCTAATATTTATTCCTATAATTCACAGGATCATTTTATGATCAAAGGGCTATCTTTTTACTATTGAAAATTGATTATTTCACTATTTTTATAAATTTAGTATTGTTGAAAATTTATTGTTTTACTGTTGTTATAAATTTACAACTGCTGAAAATTGCATTTACTAATGCAAAAAATTATGTTTTATTCCAGAAATAATCTGTATACTATTAGAGATCGTTTATTTCACTTTTTTAATAATTTTCTTACTATTGTTATCACTTTATTTACTACCGATATCTCATATATTTATTGCAAGTTTTACCTCATCCTTGGACCTTTCCTTTATTCCTAGTGTTTGGAGACCCTACTAAACTCGTACTTAACTCGGAAAGCCTCTCTTCTAGGCTTGAATCCTCTACACTCCAAATCTGGAAATTGTATTATCTCACCACCTCTTATTCACTTTTCTTATATTTATCTTGGTGGTAGTGTTAGTAGTCACCCTAGGGGGGCATAAACTTGATTGTGTCTTGTCTGGGGATTCTTTGAGGCTATTAGGGAATCCTCCCTTGTGTTGGATACCATTCTTACACTAAAGAGAAGGAAGTTGTTTCCTAGGTGACAGTGGTGACATCTTCCATGTTCCACTTGTCTTCGTGCCTTGTGAAGGCTTTGCACTTGGTGCAAGATAGTGGTAATGTTGAGATTTGGGTACCTTGTAAAGTGGTCCCCATGTGTTTATGAGTCTCTAAACACAAAGGGGGAGACTATTACCCTTGTACTTTAGTTTATGATTATAATTTCACTTTGACTTAGGAGATTTAAGTCAAAATTGAAATATGTCACTTAATCATTAAAGTGACAATTAATTCACAAAGTGGGTGAATTAATAGACATAAAGAAAACTAAGGAAAGTGGGTTTCGTTAGTGAGATTTTTGGATCGGATCTCACCCATTGATTAGACTTGGATAGATTGTATCTAGGCCATTGATATTTTAAGGCTTGGCCAAGGGAGGCTAAAGGAGGGTATAGTGCATTTATGAGATTCATTCTTCACTTGTGAGAAGAGGATAAGAGGAGGAGAGCTTGGGCGCATTTCTATAGAATTCCTGCATAAACCCCGATAGATCTAGAATTCTAGTTAAATTGAACACATGCAATTTGTTGATATTCAAGAGATGAGAGAAATTTTTTGCTCCATAAATCAG
>SNQJ01S0082262.1:28000-58182 GCA_010110895.2 Picea sitchensis
GAGATGCCAAGAGTAGTGACCATTGGCAAGATGCCAGGAGGTAGAAATCCTTGGTGGGAGATCAAGGTGGAGATATTTGGTGTGATGTCAAGATCTAGGTGATCTTGAATAGGTGGAGAGACACTTCCATATATAGATCACATGGATTGAGCAGATCTGTGACAGAGACTACTTTCAGTGATCAGGGTACAGACTTACTCACCGAGTATATGCCAGAAGGCAACCATGTACATTGCAGGGATGAGATTGGTGGTGATGAGCACTTTCCTCGGTAAGAGGGAGTGTTGAGATTTGGGTACCTTGGAAAGTGGTCCCTGTTGTTGCCTTATACACACTTGGGAGACGTGGAATAAATATTCCATCCACTCAGTGTGTCATTGGGGGAAAGTGAGAGTTAAGGTGTTGTCACCTAATCCTCAACTCCTCCGTCTAGGCCAACTCCTAGCGAAGCCAAGGGGGGTAGTCCCTAACAAATATACTAAGGCTTGAACTAAACTAAGTACAAGAAATGAATCTAGGAGTTTATTCTTTCATTAACCAACATTAAGAAAAAATACACATATATCAATTATTCAACATGATATATATCAGACATAAACTTGCATAAAAGGATACTTAAGACACAATTGTTAGATGCAAGTAAATTCACATTTGCTTCCAAGTAAATGACTGAAAAAGAATGTGAAGAATATGGATTTGCAAAGTGTGTAAATGAGACCAGTGCCTTAAAGGTATCGTGGGCAATGTAGATCGTGAATTTTATTAAGGTAGATTAAAGTTTGTGTGGCCTCTTTATAGGCTACTTCTTTGTTTCAAAACTTGCGGAGAACTTATCGAAGCCCCGGGGACCTCACCAGTAAGTTCACTAAAGGTGTCGGATGTCCAAAACGGGTGGGAAGACAAGTCCCGAGAGGGCCCCGCCTTACTTCACAGATTCCCTTTAGGCTTTTTCCCGCGCATTAAAGTAGAAACTATTGAGATTTCCCTAATTATTCTATCACCACTGACCAGCCCAACGTGTATGAAACTTACTCCAAGCAGATCGAGACTAGCTCGCAACTGGAAGGGTCAGGAACCGCACTGGGAGCTAAGGGGAGTTGTTTATTTTAAAAAAATAAGAAAAATACTGAAATTAAAATGTTTTGTAATTGCTAGTGTCTTCACTGGCCAGCCTCTTTAGAGGAGTTGAGGAAATGGTTTATTTGCCAAATAAATTGAAAATTTGAGAAAACTGAAAATGAAAGCTAACTAAACAATTAAATATTAATGTGATTGAAATTGAAATCTAATCTATGAAGGTTATGTAGTGCTTTAAGATTGTGAAAGTGATTCCTTTTACTTGATATTTAGATTATGAGACGGATTAAAATTTAAACAAGAAAAGGAAATCATGCATGAAAAATTGAACACGCCACCACATCGATTCCCCCCTTAGGGGGAAAGAGAAAAGAGTGATGCCTCCTTAGCCTCACTTATTTTATTGATTTACTTTACAACTACCTTTCTTCCTTTTTGGAAGACTTGTGATCTTTATAACTTGGGATCACAAGTATTACAAGGTTTAATTTGAAACTAGTCTGCAATGGTTCACTTTCGGGGTCAAAACAACTCCAATCTTGGTCAAATCGGGCAGATTTTCTCCCTCTTTATTCAATGACCTGCTAAGAAAAACAGCAAAAAAATAAGCTCAAACTCACCTAAAAGACACTTAGAGAGTGCCTTAAAAAAAAAAAAAAAACTTAAGCTCAAATTTCCTAAAATATTTCTAAGTATAAAAAGAAATTTTATGACTTTTTGACTTATTAAAGGAGACTAAAAATGGATCGTTTAGTTGCTTTTGTTTGTTTTCATAAAACAGCAAGCAAATACTACTAAACAGCTTGATCTAAGCAATACAACCACTTCACTTTTTCCCTAAAGAAATTTAAATAAAGAGTATGCAAAAATGAATTTTACTTCTAGATCTAGCTTTGGCTATGAAATGAAACTTTTCCTAGATCTAAAGTATCATGCATGCATAAGATTTTACTTATTTTATCTTTTAAAATGAAATCTATTTGCATGCAAAACAGCAAGTAACTAAAGAGGAAAATGAAATTTAAGAAAAAGAGATAGAGAAAGGGAGGGTCTTCTCTTCGAAGCTTGAATCTTGGGCTATGGGGTCCTTTGGTCAATGAAAGAGGGAAATGAGTGTTGATCTCTTGAAGAAGTTGAAGGATGGATCTCTTGTCCCACTCTCCTCCAATGTTGAATAACCTATTTGATCTTATCCAATCCTTGCAAACACTTGTTAGAAAAAGTATTTCCTACAAAAGAGACTTGGAAAACACACATTAGTTCATTGGAAAAATATGCATCTTTTAAATCTTTGAATATAGGAAGATAATAGGATCTAAGAAATAAACAAATTGAATAAATCCTATCCTATTATGTGTTAACACACCTTCAAGGCTCTATATGAAGTAGATATACAAAAATTGAATCAAATACCAAGTTACCTCAAGATCATGCACAATTGTCTAAGCATCCACACATTACAACAATGACCATAGACCTCCAAAGTCTTTTATTCAATCTTCCAAAAGAGTGTTACAAGAGTATTACAATAGCAAGCATCAACTCCCAAGCTCCAACTAGCTTGTGCAATGGGTGAAGTGATTTATTTATAGGAGGGGTGCACTTCTCAAGGAGGGAGAGCGCACCACTTGTAGAGAGATAGCTTGACACATGTAAGATGAAAGGTTTCCACCTTTCCAAAGATCCCATAGTCTGCCACTTGTGAAGTTAGGTGAAGAGGGAACTTGCCACCTGTCAAGATTTAGGTGAGCTCTCACATGGGTGCGCCACCTCTCTCAATGAGGATGCACCTCTTCTTGGCCCACACTACAAAACTCAAATAGACATGTGATTCAATCCTTTATTAGGCCTCCACATGTATCAATCAGACTTTGTTAACTCCAAGAAAGGTAGAGTCAACTCAAAACATGTCTAAACATGTTTCCCCAATTTTAGCATTTGTTGATTTTATTTGATTTAATTTGACTTTTTGGGGTTTTTTGAGTAAAATTGATTTTTAAGTAAATAAAATCATTAATTTTACTCTACCAAGTGGGTACTTAGGTAATATGGGTGCTCTAGGTCCAAAAATGAGCACCCCCAAGACATATAAAGTGCCATAGTACCACTTTTTTAATACAACTTTATTTTTTAATTAAAAAATTTCGTTTTGCGGAAAAAATTTAATTAACTGAAAAAATTAAAAAATCATAAGGGGAACTTAGCACATTTCCATAAGAATTTAGGAGTATGTTAGCATGGTAATATACATTATAAACTAGGATTATATCCATGCTAAGTCCTAACCATGAGTATATACTCCAGCTTTGGAGGAATTGAGTGAAAAAACTAATAAATTATAAATTGCCTGAAAACGGAAAAATATAATTAATAAGTAAAAAAACACTCCAGAATAACAACTCATGCCTAATTTGAGGGTGGATAAGAAATTTTACAAGTTCATCATGCAACATCTCTTATTACAATTTTTTATGGAAAATGTGAAAAAGTTGGTCTTTATTGACCGGTTGAATTTCTGAACTCTAAATTTTGAACAATGATGTTCAATCTTTGGGGGCTCGCTGGAAGTCCATCCTAGTGCAACTTTGATGGATAACATTGGCTCCATATGGGGACGTCTGTTTGATCTTTTATTCTTTGAAGGAGAGCATATGAGAATCCAGAATCACATGACCTTCATCATCGACAACTTGTCAATAACATGTCCATATATAAAATCCAATACTAAACATAAGTTGCAGAAATAATATACATGTATATATACAACTTTGAAAAATAGACTATGTACAAAAATTTACAAAAAATAAACTATGTACAGAAAATGAAAATTTAAAGTACAAAGTATAGGGTTTAGAGAATATGATACAAAAGATGCCCCATGGACATCAGATGACTTCGTAGAAGAAGAGCTTGAGAAGCTGACCATTTACTGGAAGTGGCAACCTCTCACTATCCAATCTGTTTAGGACAAAGGAGTTCTTTCCAGCTACATCCTGGATAATGTATGGCCTTGCCCATAGACTGTCAAACTTGCCATGACTTCCTAGCTTCTCTTTCCGTTTGTCCCATAGAAGGATTGTATCACCTGCATGGAAATATCTTTGTCTTGAGGACTTATCAAAAGTTTTCTTTATCTTTTCTTAATATCTTATACTTTGATCTAAGGCTTTCCTTTTGTTCTCATCATATCAATTATTTGATCAATCTTGTTTTGATGAAATTCCTCATCCAAACCATATTTTTGGACAAAATAATACACTGGAAGCTTTAGATGAACTAGCAAAGTGACATCAATACTGTAAACCAACTCAAAAGGAATCTTCCCTGTTGAACTCTTCTTTGTGATCATGTAAGCCCAAAGTGCAAACTTTTATCCCATGATCTCTTGTTATCCCCAACAGTTTTCTTAAGAATTTTCATTAAGTTTTTATTGCTAGACTCAGCAAGAACATTGCCTTAGGGATAATAATTCGAAGAGTGGGATAATATAATGCCATACTTAAAATAGAATGACGATAATTTTGTTGAACTAAAGGCCTTGGCATTATCAGTAGTTATCTTTGTTGGCACACAAAATCTAGTGATAATTTTGTTTTCAAGAAAGTCCATGACCACTTTATCAGTTGTTGACTTGGTGGGTATAGCCTCTACCCACTTTGTGAAATAATCAGTTGTTGTGATTATCCAAGTATAGTCATTACTTGAATTATCCTTGAACTAACCAATGAAATCAATCCCCCACTACTGAAAAGGGGCTTCCACCACTATTGGCTGTAATGGTAAGGCTGCTAGATTTTTCTTCCCAGTAAACAACTGACGATGCTGACAACCCCGAACCATTTTGTGCACATCTGAAAATATAGAAGGCCAGTAGTAACCTGCTCTGGGGATCTTGTGGGCAGTAGTTTTGGCTACAAAATTCCCACCACAAAATCTTGAATGAAAATCAACCAAGAGTCTTTTGGACTCAAGCTCATCAACACATCTAAGTATTACCCCATCGGGGTTCCTCCACTCCAATCCATCCTAAATAATGCAATACTTAGTTGCCTTTAATCTCAATGCTCTTCTTTTGTGACCAATTAAGTGACTTGGGCATGTGAGATTAGAAAGGAAGAAAATGATATCAACATACCATTCGTGTGGCTCTAACTTTTGAAGTTTTGGAGATAAAGTTTGCCTAGATTGGTTTTTTTGACAGACTAGGTCCAAAGCTCGTTCATTTCCTTCAGTTAGCATTTGAGCTAATCCTTCACCTTTGATTAATTTGGTGTGTTTTATTTCCAGATCATACTCTTGTATTTTCAAAACCCACTTTCCCCTAACCCCCAAGAAATCTTGTTTTCCAAGTATATCTTTTACTGTTGGGTGAGGTACATACCCCACAACTCTTGAATATCCTATGTAGACTCGAAAATGATTAAGGGAATTGACCAAAGCATATGCTTGTTTTTCCATGGTTGTATAATTAAGCTCTGAATTATGCAATGCTTTTCTCACGAAAGAAATGGGTTTCTCTTGACCCTCGTCATTCTTTTGGAGCAACACCCCTGCTATAGTATCCTCAAAATCAAAGGAGAATATTTGAAAGTCTTTAGAATAATTTGGACTAATTAGCACGGGAGATTTACCAATTGCATCCTTAATGTTTTTGAAATATCTTATTCCTTCTTCTGTCCACTCAAACTTGACATCTTTCTTTAAAAGTCTAAGGATAGGTTTCATGGTTTCAGCCAAGTTTGGGATGAACCTTCTTCAAAATTTGATTTGACCAAGGAAAAATTGTAGGGCTTTCTTGGTTTGGGGAAAAGGGACTCATTGTATGGCTTGCACCCTTTCTGGGTCCATTTTCACCCCATATTTTGCTATAATATGGCCCAACAACTTAACTTCATCAACTCCTAATATTGACTTGGACGGATTAAAGGATATTCCATACTTTTGACATCTTTCAAACACATGTCTGAGATGACTTACATGATCTGATCTTTCTTTTGAAAACACAGTCAAGTCATCCTGGTAGATCTCAATGATTTTGCCCATTAACTCATGGAAAGCAAAATCCATGGCTCTCTGAAAGGTAGCACCTTCATTTAATAATCCAAAGGGAATTCTTAGGTACTCAAAGGTGCCCCATGGTGTGGTGAAAGTTGTCTTATTCTGATCGTCCTTCCTCACCAACACTTGATTGTATCCAGAGAAACAATCTAACATGGACATTATTTTTGACCCAGTAACTCTTTGCAACAAAGTTTTCATGTTGGGCAAGGGGTAATTATCATTAATGCATGCAAGCTTCAGATTTATAAAATCAATGCATAGCCTTACTCCCCCATTTTTATTTCTAACTACTACCAAGTTAGAACACCATGAAGAATGCCTTGTTGGGGCAATGATGTCAGCATCCAACATCTTCTTGAGTTCTGCTTAAACCAAAGGTGCTAACTTAGGATTTATTCACCTAAGTTTTTTCCATAAAGGTTTTGTGTCTTCTTTGAGTGGGATAGTATGTTGAAATGCATCATCTTTATAGGCCTTGAGTTCATCATATGTAAATGCAAATACATCCCTATACTCACTGACAAGACTTATTAACTCTTTTCTTTCTTTTTCAGAAGTACCCTTTCCTATTTTTGTGAGCCTTGGGACTTCCTCTGTCCCAATATTTACTTCTATGTAGTTGCCAGGTTTTACTACTTTTTTATTTTTATGCATGTCATGCTTGTCAAAGATATTTTCTAAGGCAGTTATTCCTCTAGGGACTGGATTCTTTATGTGGTTATCCTCCTCAACATAATATTTTCCTTCTTCTTTATAACTGACATTGAAATATGAGAATTCTTGAACATTATGAATGAATATTAGGATCTTCTTATCATCTCCGAAGACTTGCCAATGATCAATATTGTCTGGAACTGAAGGTCTAAAGATTATTTCCAATTTTCCTTTTCCTTTTATTAGATCTTCTGAAGGTTGGAGGGTTGAAGCTGCAACTGCCAAACTGTCAGCTAGACTGTTTTGCTCCCTAAGAACTGAAATGAGATCTATCGCATCAAACAATTCTATAGTATCCCAAATTGCATTTATGTATCTTATTAATCTTTCACTTTTGCATGCAAACTTATTTTTTACCTGGAGAATGACTAAGTCTAAATCACCCTTGATACTTAGTATTCTGACCCCCATGTCTTTTGCAATTTCTAGGCCAAGTAGAAGCGCTTCATACTCAACCACATTATTTGTTGCATCAAACTCTAATCTAAATGCAAAATTGTAAGACTTTCCTGTTGGTGAAACTAGAACAATTCCAGCCCCTTTTCTTGATCTTGAATGTGCACCATCAAAGTTCATCTTCCAAGCATTATTACTTTCTTTTTCATCCTTAAATTTTTCTTTAGTTGGTACTAGGAAGTTTGAAAAAATTGATAAATTACCCATGTCAGACATTTGGCATAAGAACTCATTGAATTTCTCTTTAGGATATTCTATGTGATACTTTCTTTCTATTTCTCTAAAGAGTCTAAAATTCTCGGTTGATGGAGGAGGGTATGGGATAGTTGCAAAAGTCAAATCCATATTTAGGAAACCACCCATGTGAGCTCCCCACTTTCTTGAGAGAAGCATACCCCAAGCATCTGGCACATCAATTACAAGCACATCCATCTTAAAAGAAAAATCTGGGCAGAAAGCTAACTTGAATGGAAAATCTATGATAATCCCATGGGTTTCAATTTCCCTAGAATCCATGGCACATACATTGTGACGAGGCCTTGTAACCTTAAGACCCAGTTTTTGAATAATTCCTTTAGTAATGATGTTGGATGAAGCTCCAAAATCATACATGAAGCTATGTAACCATTGATCATTTATTTCTAGAGACACAAATAAAGGGGTATTCCCTTCGTTGGTTCTATCTCTGCTAGTCAAAACCATTGGAGGATCTTCATGTTGTTCCTTTTTCCTTTTCTTGATTTTTAACAACCTCTTTATTATTTGGAACATTTATTGCGTTAAGTATTTTTTCCTTTTGTGAAGGAATTTTCAGAAGATCTGACAATGGAACCAATACCTTTGCATTCGAAATCCAACTACCTAAATCAACAGTTAGATCAGCAATTGGAGGAGGATTAGTTACCTTGGAAAAGTTCTCTTGAGACTCGCTTGCACCATCTCTCCCTTTTGTATGGTAGACTATTCCCTTATGTCTGGCCATCTCTAGGATCTGTTCATTTGTGGGCTTGTGTCCATACAGCTTTGTAACATTATCATACTCTTCAACCACTTCATTTGCTTGCTCACACCTTTCTTGCATTTGAAGCCAATAATCTATTGACAAAGGGTGATTTTCTCCAAAGTTATTTATGTGGTTAGAGCTTCTTGATTGCCCCACAAAGTTGTTTGTTGGAGGGAGGCCTTGTTCATTTATTTGAAAAAATACTGGACAAGTGGACTCTTCGTGAAAATGTTCACGTGCTCTAGAAAAAGGTGGTATTTCCTCATTTACCACATTATTAGACTCCAACTTATTAGGTGGCCTTTTCTCTTGTTGGGGAATTTTATTTTTCCATCTTTCATTATTAGGCCTCGTTTGGAATCTGTTATTTTGATTTTGGGACCTCTCCATAGCTATCAACCTATTTTGCAATGCACTATGTTGAGTAGCATGAGTTGCCTCCAATATTTTAACCATCTCTGTTATGGCCTTTAAAGGGTCATAAGATGGATCTTTATTATCAGGAACTGTTGCCTTTTCTTTAGAATCTGACTATATTGAAGAACTTCCTCGTGTGAATCCTGGAAGGTTTGACTTTCCTGACCCTTGCATGTTTTTATCAATTTTGTTAGCAGTTTCTTGAGCTACTTTGAGGTTGGTGGGTTCTTTATCTCTTAGTTGATATCTCATCTCACCCCCAAATGCCTCAATGTAGTATATCAAGATAGCACTATATGGAGGCTTGATATATGAATGCATGATTGAAACTAGCTCATTGAACTTCTTGTTGAACTCATCCATAGTTTCATTTTCGCTCTTCCTTATTGTGTTGAGGGATGCCAAAAGGTGATGGTGATCTCTTTTCTCCCTTCACTTCTCAGTAGAGGCATCAAAGAGATCCTTCAAGGTCTTGAAAGAGTTATTTGGCATATCTTCATACCATTTTGAAGCATCGTCTTCTAAGGAAAGAACAAATAGCTTCATTTTAACATCCTCATGGTCGTGTGCAGCACACCATTTATTTATACATCTCATGAATGACTTGGCATGCATTTTGGTAGAAATAACATTGTTTCCTTGGAAACTAGGTAATTTCTCAATTTCTTTTTCTGGAATAGCATGTGGATAATTATTTATTGCACTAAAGTCACAAGGATCATAGATAGCCATTTCTATAGTAAAACTTTTATTAACAAAGAGCATGTGGATATCAGAAATGGACTTGGTTCCTAAATGACTACGGACTCTACAATAAGAGGCTCTGGCTAACCTCATTTGATAAACATGTTCAGGTTCAGGAATGAAGTTAAGTAGGCCTTATGAGTTCCTCCTTGTAGAATACTTATTCAAATTGGAATTAATTGGAGTCTCTAGATGATCGAGTCTAATTCTGATAAACTATGAGCATCAAAAAACTAAGTAAACAAACAAAAAAGGAAACAAGGTCGTATTCCAGGAATAGAAAGATTTATCCCCGGAAACAGCGCCAAAAATGTTGTCGCCTTATACACACCTGGGAGACATGGAATAAATCTTCAATCCACTCGGTGTGTCCTTAGGGGAAAGTGAGATTTAAGGTGTTTTCACCTAATCCTCAACTCGTCCATCTAGGCCAACTCCTAGCGAAGCCAAGGGGGGTAGTCCCTAACAAATATACTAAGTCTTGAACTAAACTAAGTATAAGAAATGAATCTAGGAGTTTATTCTTTCATTAACCAACATAAAGAAAAAAATACACACAGATTAATCATTAACCACGATATATATCAGACATAAACTTGCATAAAAGGATACTTAAGACACAATTTTTAGATGCAAGTAAATTCACATTTGCATCCAAGTAAATGACTGAAAAAGAATGTGAAGCATATGGCTTTGCGAAGTGTGTAAATGAGACCAGTGCCTTAAAGGTATCGTGGGCAATGTAGATCGTGTATTTTATTAAGGTAAATTAATGGTAGATTAATGAAAGGTTGTGTGGCCTCTTTAGAGGATACTTTTTTGTTTGGAAACCTACGGAGAACTTACCGAAGCCCTAGGGACCTCACCAGTAAGTTCACTAAAGGTGTCGGATGTCCAAAACGGGTGGGAAGCCAAGTCACAAGAGGGCCTGCCTTACTTCATAGATTTCCTTTAGGTGTTTTCCCGCGCATTAAAGTAGCAACTATTGAGATTTTCCTAATTATTATATCACCACTTACCAACCCAACGTGTATGAAACTTACTTACAGCAGATCGAGACTAGCTCGCAACTGGAAGGGCCAGGAACCGCACTGGGAGCTAAGAGGAGTTGTTTATTTTAAACAAATAAGCAAAATACTGAAATTGAAATGTTTTGTAAGTATTAGTGTCTTCACTGAATAACCTCTTTGGAGGAGTTGAGGAGACGATTTATTTGCCAAATAAATTGCAAAATTGAGAAAACTGGAAATGAAAGTTAACTAAACAATTAAATATTATAGTGATTGAAATTTAAATCTAATCTATGAAGGTTGTGTAGTGCTTTAATATTGTGAAAGTGATTCCTTTTATTTGATCTTTAGATTATGAGACAGATTAAACTTTAAACAAGAAAAGGAAATCATGCATGAAAAACTGAACACACCACCACACCAATTCCCCCCTTAGGGGGAAAAAGAAAAGAGTGAGGCCTCCTTAGCCTCACTTATTTTATTGATTTACTTTACAACTGTCTTTCTTCCTTTTTGGAAGACTTGTGATCCTTATAACTTGGGATCACAAGTATTACAAGGTTTTATTTGAAACTAGTATTCAATGGTTCACTTTCAGGGTCAAAACAACTCCAATCTTGGTCAAATTAGGCAGAGTTTCTCCCTCTTTATTCAATGACCTGCTAAGAAAAACAGCGAACAAGTTATCTCAAATTCACCTAAAAGACACTTAGAGAGTGCCTAAAAAAAAAAACTTCAAGCTCAAATTTCCTAAAATATTTCTAAGTATAAAAAGAAATTTTATGACTTTTTGACTTATTAAAAGAGACTGAAGGATGGCTCTTTTAGTTGTTTTTGTTTGTTGTCATAAAATAGCAAACAAATACTACTAGACAGCTTGATCTAAGCAATACAACCACTTCACTTTTTCCCTAAAGAAATTTAAATAAAGAGTATGCAAAAATGAATTTTACTTCTAGATCTAGCTTTGGTTATGAAATGAAACTTTGCCTATATCTAAAGTATCATGCATGCATAAGATTTTGCTTATTTTATCTTTGAAAATGAAATCTATTTGCATGTAAAACAGAAAGTAACTAAAGAGGAAAATGAAATTTATGAAAAAGAGATAGAGAAAGAGAGTCTTCTCTTCAAAGCTTGAATCTTGGGCTATGGGGTCCTTTGGTCAATGAAAGAGGGAAATGCTTGTTGATCTCTTAAAGAAGTTGAAGGATGGATCTCCTATCCCAGTCTCCTCCGAGCTTGAATAACCTATTTGATCTTATCCAATCCTTGCAAACACTTGTTAGAAAAAAAAATTCCTACAAAAGAGACTTGGAAAACACACATTAGTTCATTTTAAAAATATGCATCTTTTAAATCTCTAAATATAGGAAGATAATAGGATCTAAGCAATAAACAAATTGAATAAACCCTATCCTATTATGTGTTAACACACCTTCAAGGCTCTATATGAAGTAGATATACAAAAATTGAATCAAATACCAAGTTACCTCAAGATCATGCACAATTGTCCAAGCATCCACACATTACAACAATGACCATAGACCTTCAAAGTATTTTATTCAATCTTCCAAAAGAGCGTTACAAGAGTATTACAATAGCAAGCATCAACTCTCAAGCTCCAACTAGCTTTTACAATGGGTGAAGTGCTTTATTTATAGGAGGGGTGCACTTCTCAAGGAGGGAGGGCGCACCACTTGTAGAGAGCTAGCTTGACATATGTAAGATGAAAGGCTGCCACCTTTCCAAAGCTCCCACGGTCAACCACTTGTGAATTTAGGTAAAGATGGAACTCGCCACCTCTCAAGATTTAGGTGAGCTCTCACATGGGTGCGCCACCTCTCTCAAGAAGGGCGCACCTCTTCTTGGCCCACACTCCAAAACTCAAATAGACATGTGCTTCAATCCTTTACTAGGCCTCCACATGTATCAATCATCCTTTGTTAACTCCAAAAAAGGTAGAGTCAACTCAAAACATGTCTAAACATGTTTCCCCAATTTTAGCATTTGCTGATTTTATTTGATTTTATTTGATTTTTTGGGGTTTTTTGAGTAAAATTGATTTTTAAGTGATTAAAATCACTAATTTTACTCAACCAAGTGGGTACTTAGGTAATATGGGTTCTCTAGGTCCAAAAACGAGCACCCCCAAGGCATATAAATTCCCCTATGACCATGTTTTTAATACAACTTTATTTTTTAATAAAAAATTCTCGTTTTGCGGAAAATTTTTAATTAATTGAAATAATTAAAAAATCTTAAGGGGGACTTAGCACATTTCCATAAGACTTTAGGAGTATGTTTAGCATGGTAATATACATTAGACAGTAGGCTTAAATCCATGCTAAGGCGTAACCATGAGTATATAATCCAGCTCTAGAGGAATTGAGCGAAAAAACTCATAAATTATAAATTGCCTAAAAATGGAAAAATATAATTAATAAGTAAAAAAAAAGACTCCAGAGTAAAAAATCATGCCTAAGTCGAAGGTGGCTAAGACCTTTTACAAGTTCATCATGCAACATCTCTTATTACAATTTCTTATGGAAAATGTTAAAAAGTTGGTCATTAATGACCGACTGAACTTCTGAACTTTGAATTTTGAACAATGATGTTCAATCTTTGGTGGCTTGCTAGAAGTCCATCCTAGTGCAACTTTGATGGATAATAGTCCCCATATGTTTATGAGTCTCTAAACACAAAGGGGGAGACTATTACCCTTGTACTTTACTTTATGATTCTAATTTCACTTTGACTTAGGAGATTTAAGTCAAAAGTGAAATATGTCACTTAATCATTAAAGTGACAATTAATTCACAAAATGGGTGAATTAATAGACTTAAAGAAAACTAAGGAAAGTGGGTTTTCTTAGTGAGATTTTTTTATCAGATCTCACCCATTGATTAGACTTGGCTAGATTAGATCTAGGCCATTGATCTTTTAGGGCTTGGCCAAAGGAGGCTAAAGGAGGGTATAATGCATTTATGAGATTCATTCTTTACTTGTGAGAAGAGGAGAAGAGGAGGAGATCTTAGGAGCATTTATTGAAGAGAGGAGGGTGCACTTGCATGAGGGTTTGAGGAGGAACCCTTTGTTGAGTTGAGGAGCTTTCTTGGAGAGTTCATCCATGGAGTCTTATCCATTTCCAGAAGGAGGGTGCATTCTTGTGGATGAAGGCACATTTACTAGAGGAGGGGCGCAACTTGAGGAGAGGGGCACACTTATAGTAGAGGAGGCTTCATTCACTTGTTGGAGGTTCACTCATTATTTTGGGGCTTTATCTAGTTCCATAGAGGGTGTCTTCATGAGTGAGGGTGCAAGCATCTAGGAGGAGGGCGCATTCCATGGAGGAGGGGCGCAAATGCTAGAGGAGGGCACACTCTAGAGTTTTGGGAGGGCGCATCTAACTATGGAGAGTTCCCTATATTGTGGAGAGGCCTCATTCATTCACTTAGGCGCATTCTTATTAGTAGAGGGCGCACCATTTGGTTTTTTTCTTGAGGAGGGGGTGCACTTGAAGAGAGGGCGCTCTATTTATTTGTGGGAAGATTTCTTGAGAGGAGGAGTCTACTACAAAGGCAAGGCAAGGACAAGGAAAGTTCAAAGGCAAGCAAGACAAAAGGCAAAGAAAAGGATCAAGATAAAGACAAAGAAAGCAAGAGGAAGAAGGCTCACCAAGGCAAGGGGTGCCTTACTTCACAAGGCTTGTGGGGAGGTCTTCAAGGAACTCCAAGGCATCCGATAGTGGTTGCTATTGTACCAGGTTCACTTGTATATGTTTCTCATGTTGTACATTTTTCTTTTAGGCCTTCTATATATATCTGCTCCAAACTGGTTTTCCCCATGGGGGGGGTTTTCCAGGGTTATGTTGACCAAAAATCTATGTGTCAATTTTATGCATGCTTAGAAGTGTAGATCAACATTTTAAAGTTAAATATCTAGAGGTATTGTTATGTGTTTTGATGTATATTGCATGTGCTAACATTGAGTAAAGAAAACACTTGCAAGGGCACCTCAAAAGGGCACTTAACCATCAAATATTGAGCAGAAAGTTTGGTGATTGTTTGTTATCCTAAAACAGCAACAAAAGATAGCCACGCAGTTGAAACTTAGAGCCATACTAAGTTCAAAGACATACCTCAGGTGGCAGCCTCATAGGACCAAAGAAAATCTACAGGTAATAGTATGGTCAACCATAAAAGTTGTCTTTATTCATTAATTAGGAAAAAGGGACCATGAAGTAACCTCTTCTACAAAGAACCATCAAATTCTCCCAATACTTTTTTACCAAGATTTAAGAGACTTCCAAAAAGGAAAAATCCTCATGAAACAAGAATCCAAATCCATTTAAAAAACAATCCACCCTTTAAACACCTCTAGACCCACCTATTAACCCCTGGATTTTCTCACTTGCAAATATTGAGGGTTAAGAGCCAGTATGTCTTATTCGGATGGAATTCAAATATTTTTCCCAAAGATAGCTTGGCGTGAGCCAAGGTTGGTTCCCGTATGAGTTTGGGTATGGGATTGGTTTAGTATTGTTCCTTGCTTCAGAGACAAGAGTTTGCATAGGTCTTCATGGATAGAGATAGGTGTTTATTTTTATCATATTCCATACTTTTTAGGAGACAAAGATTGAAATTCCACATGGCAATTTTGATCACATATTCAGAGTCCTTGCGAGCTCACAATTCCAATGAGATTTTTCTAGATGACATGCGAGCAAATTACTATTTATAGCAGTTGGAGATCCAAGGTTTAGATGACGATTCCGAGTACATATCCAGGTTCCTTGCATAAAATCGAATTTGATGAGCCTGTTTTCATTACCGTGCGAGGAGTTTATATTTTTAGCAGTGCTTAATTTTAGGCGTAATTTGTTTGGAAATGTTCTCCTAGTGGTCCTGGAAATTTTTGTTTTTTTCATATTTTTCGACTGGACTACTATTTTTAGCATGGCTATTATTCGCAAGTGTGGTCACCATGCAGAATGACATGTGGCAAGTCTAGATTTCGACATGTGGTAGCTTCAGAGTGTGACATATGGTGCATACATGCATGAGGATATTAGGCTTTTTGCTTGAGGACATGTGGTGCATCTTTCTAGTTGAGATGAGTTTCCATTTGATTGGCATGGATAGTTGGAAAGATCGAGTTAACTAAAGGGTTATTTTCATTTCCCTCACTTAACTCCATTCTTAGCCTTGGCGTACGTCCCCTTTTCTTCACTTAAATCCACTCCCCTCTCATGCGCCACTCCTTAACTCTCTTTACTCCCTATTTCCTAGCGCATTCTCCTATTTCCTAACACAAATTCTCCATTTCCTACTGCGTCTCCCTTATTCTCTTCCTAATCCCTATTTCCTAACACATTCTCCTATTTTTCCTTGCACTTTATCCTATTTCCTATCGCAATTCCTTATACTCATGAGAATTCTTCCTTATTTCTCCCTTTTCCTTGCGCATTCTTTCCTTTATTTAATGTGCATCTCATTCTTATCCATCCACACTCATGTTTTCACTCCCACACATGCACATATTTCCTCCCTTCTCCATTCATCCTCTTTCCCATGTTCATGTCTCTACACTTTAGGCACGTGGATCCCTCATCCTCAATGATCTTTAGTTAACTCAGCATCCACACAAGGTATCATCATCACCTCAATAGTTCGACATGGGTGCATGCTTACCGTACCTTATCTTTCTTCTAGTGCACATCGCATCAAGACGAAGATATTATTGGGATTTGTGCCTTCCAGGATATATATATTGAGGGTTCTCCATTGTTTCTTGGTCAATTTCTTTAGAAGCAGACTCTCCATCATTCTCTCTTGCTCTCTTCCATTTTCTAGCTCCTAGCCTTTGTGTATGGGTCGTCACTATACCAATTCTTGCAATTGTTTCCTATGGTGCATCCAACCTTTTGGAAAGCGCGGGAATAAAATTTTATTATGTTCATATCAAGATTTTGAATATCGTTGGTATTGTGTTTGAAATTTTATGCATTGTTTAGAAGCTCTTGGCCTTTTATTTTTGTATTATTCAACCGTGTAATTGTGCTTTCTTTCTCTCTTTTCCATATTTTTTAAAGTTGCATTGTAGGGAATTCTACCACTTCAATTTTAAAATTATATAATTTACCCCTTTGGTAGCTTATTTTCTATCCAAAGTTCACCTTGTGTGTTTATTTTTGGTTTATTTTGCATATTTTCAGGGAAGATAACGCATACAAAACACTAGGGACACCCCCTTGAGGTTGGCATGCACCAACCCAAATGGAGAGGATTTTTTTCCAGTGGCGCATAGAGCATCTTCTCCTAGAGTTTCACGTATTTCTAGCTTGCTCGTTCATAATTTATTCACATCCTTGCAAGTGTGGAAATTTGTGCTAACACAAACTTAACAACTAACAACGAGGCCCAATCTGCACATTGTAAACAATGATTCTCCAGCGCTCCAAGAGGTTCCAAAGTTCTCTTCTCCAATAGAAGAAAAAAAAAAATAAGTCATCAATTGACCGTTTTTCATAGGATCCAAAGATAACCTTCCAAAAAAACTTAGAATGGGCGGGCAACCCTCTTTTTACCATCCCTGACATTGAACCTATATTCAAACTCACAAGATCCCTCACACAAGATGCCACCAAATCAAGATTCACAAAATGGAAAAAATGATCTCATTTGCATATTTTCCTACTCATCCAAAGATAGTATTCCCCTCTAGGTACTTTTCATTAATTATGAACAAAGGCCATTTTTGTCTTTATTCTAGTGCAATTGAACTAAATAGTCTCTTCTTCAGTGCAATTCCTTCTTGATTACTTGGTTAACAACGATATATTATGTTTGGGTAATTAAGTCAAATAATAAAATTTGTTTTACCCTTTGCAATCAAGCTCCTCATCTGGATCAGATCAAATATAGAGGCCAAGTTTAATGAGTGGCTGACAAGCTAACTGTTCTCCAAGTTGACAAGGGATCGAGTTTGAACTCTAATGTAAAATGCAAAAATCATAAAAAATTGTAAGAATAGTTAACATCTTGATAATTTGATACTAAAGGTTTTACCTTAATATAATTACATTTTTAATTGCTAAGGAGAAAACCTATTTTCAATTGGGTTTAGCTCGGGTGGTTGGGAGGAATGATTGCTATCCTCCCCACCAAGGTTCAATTCCCACAAGTGGCATGTTGAGCTCTTAGCGAGTATATTGTTGTAATGGCTTCAAGCCATGTTGTTGATCGGCCTTGTGTCATAAATATTCTAGGGTTTACCCTCGATACCATCCTCAAAATGAAGGGAAGTACTCACGGGTTTTTCCCAGGCAGTGTAACCTAGAAAAAAAAAGGAGAAAAACTATCGTTAAACATCGCTTTACAAAAGGAACAGTTTGCCATGATTCTGAGATAGAGATGAATGGTGGGGTCGTCCTTGAAGGTGTCTATGGAATCCATCGTTGGTTTCTACATTTTCTTCTAATCTTATGGAATCTTAAAACTTCTCACACTTAAATGATATCTAAGCTATCTCATTAATCTCGATTTCCATTTTTATTAAATATATGGAAAATTATTGAAGGTAGACTCAGAAGCATACACTTAGAAAATTTCATTCCAACTCCCTATCCTGGTTTCACAAAAATGGGCTTCAAACCTTAGGAGATATTCACAAGAGATTATAATTTTATCTTTTCTGGAGTCTAAGTTGGGTAAGCCAAATCTGGGTTGTCCACCCACAAGGAAATCATCCTTGCTACTACCTCATTATTATTTCCATAAAATTAACGCAAACAAGAAAATGTTAATGTAATCGCATACTTCAAAAGGGAGTGTTACCCCTAACATCACATGAGTGGTAAATTGTGATTCTAATCACATGACAGGTTTTCTAGGGGTAACTTGCAGGGATGATGATGGGCTTGAGATGCACTTTGGTTGAGCATGTTATGGTGCACAGGATGCTACATGTAGGATCATGAGGTCGATGAGCTCAGTGGTGTCCTTGGTTATTTTCATGGTGATCACATGCTCCTTGGTGTTGATTGTTGATGATGACATCCTCATTTGATGATTGGTTTACTTGTTTGAGTGGGTGTTGCATTATTGATGCTTAGATGGTGATGATATCTTCCTTGGTGCTACATCCTACAACTCACTAGATGATTGTGCTTCATGGTTCCATACATGATTATTTGGAGAATGTTGATATGATGGTGTTTGTTTCTTTGACATGAAATTGGTTTATGTAGTGATAAATGTGTTAGAAAGGGGCCACCCCCTTTAGAACATTTTAACCACTATGCAAAGAAACAAAGTTGAAAAGGGGCCACCCCTTTAGAGAATTTCAACCGCTATACAAGGAAACAAAGTTGAAAAGGGGCCACCCCTTTAAACCACACAAAGTAAATATTTTATTATTCATAATGTCTAAATAATGTGAAATGGTTTTAATAAAGTCCCACTTTATCATTTTTTCTAGCCCAAGCATGACATTAAACCATTGTGCAAAAGAAAAAATGAGTCGTGAAGGCACCCAATATTGTATGGTTGCGGGTGTGGTGTTGTCGGCAACTCCAAATACTTGACAACCTATGCTAAGATTAGGTTCTTTTGGATTCCGCTATCAACAATGAAATCCAGTGGGGTCCCCTTCACCCACATCTGTGAATGGAAGAGGTGCTCCCCCTCCTTAGACTCCTCTGGTTATTTTGGTTGGATTGTTGTGGTCGTGACAGTAGCAATGGATTATGCATCAATGATATACTTCCTTTTATTGTTTTCTGAATCAAATTATGAGTCGGGGATCGATTCTTTTTCTTTGAGCTCGACCACCAATGATTGTTTCGAGTGACATTCATCGGTGTTGTGCCAAGGTATTTTTTGGAAGTCACACCACTTTCCAGTGTTCTTCTTTGTCTTTATGTTACCCTTCTTTTCCTACGGCTTGAATTGGTTGTCTTGAGGTTGTTAAGAATTGAGCCCAAACAAGACGAGACAAGAAATGGCGAAAAAGGCCTTAAGCCATTATTATGCACATTGTATTGATCCGATGATATGAATTTATAGTACATGGATTGACCAGATCTAGATCTCATTGACAACTCATCAATGTATCATGACAATACCTCATGAATAGATGAGGTTTACAACTCATATCAATGTTGTCTCGGACTTTGTGATTGTCTAGGGACTCATAGTCTTAACATCCGCCCCCTCCCCCCTCAATCACAAGTCTAAATAATTGTACCAGTAAGGGAAAAAAATTGTATCATCTTCAATCTGAAACTTTTGAATTGAGTTTCGATGAATATATGCCTGAAAAACCGCCAATATTTGGATATAGTTAATCTAGAAGTGAACAACTGCCATATCTAAACATTCCCATTCTTTTGATTTGAGGAGACCAGTTGTTATCCTAGAATTCCCAAATATTCATTTTTATGATTGTTGGGACTTCAAATCTTGAACACTAACTATTATCATCATTGATATTTGATATTGTGAGAAGTTTGTTGAAGTTGATAGAGAGGATCCAAACTTAAGCTTTGGATTCTTTATGTTCTTCAATGATTCATAGTTGAAGCCATCCAAGATTAAGTTTTGGATTCTTCATGTGGTGGTTTTGTTGTTTGACCACTAACCAACTTTCATTAATGCTTGAACAATGTGGTGGTTTTGGATTACCATTAACCATCTTCACTTAAAAAATGTGGTGTTTTTTTGTTTACCACTAACCATCTTCACTCCCCCCCTAAAGGTGTAGGAGAGTATATTTTTCATCAATGTGTTCCCCCCCTTGAGGCGAGGAGAGTAACTTCTTTGATTCTATTTCATAGAACATATAGAATTGGATCTAGATCATCACCAAAATCATCTAGAATAGTTGTTTGAAATATTTTGATTATTGTCATTTCTCCATGCACATGTGGCTTTGTCTCTATCTTGACTAGACAGAGGTAAATCCACGGTTGCATGAAGAAATGACAACAATCAAAATCTTTCAATATGTGTCTTTTGCATCAACTATCAAGTCTTTTGTATCACATTTACCATCAACCAACTGTACTATGTTTTGTGTGTCACAAGTTGCGTCAATTTTTTGTATGATTTCATTTGTATCAGATGTCACGCCAACCATTTGGATGAACTTTTCTGTAGCACATGTTGCATCAATATTCTCTATTAGATCCTCTGTATCACAACTTGCATCAACCTTTTGATTTGTTGTAGATGTTGCATCAATCATGTCATCAATTTCATTATGTTTTTCTCTTAATTTTATCTGAAGTGCATTAATCAATTGATCCTTCATTTCTATTTCATCTCGAATATCATTTGCTGACTGTATTATATCAATCATGTGATCAACTAGTTTTTGTTTTGACTTAATTTCCACTCAAGATTTTTAACTCGATTTTGCAATTCATGGTTATCCTCTTGCAATTCCTTGATTTCTTGAGAGGCATTTTGTAAACACTTTCCTCCTTTACCCATTTCTTATTATTATTTTGCTCACTTGTCACGCTCGCTTGAACTCACTTGCTTGATTTCACTTGTTTATTTATTTTTATTTTTTTATATCAAGCTCACTTGAATTCGTTTCTTTTCTTGCACTCTTGCTTGCTTTGATGTGACACTTAGGGTGTCGGGTACTATCAATCATGCACCCTCAAGTGTGATTACAATTATTTGTTCTTGACTTTGATTGACTCACTTGACCTCCTTATTCAAATTCCAAGCAGGTAGTGATGATGACATTCATAATTGACACTTCGTTGATTTGAAAGGGGTTTGGCACTTTACCCTTTTGTACAATTCAATGCTCAAGTTCAATGATTTATAATGTAAAGATCAATTTAATGATTCAAAAGACTAGAGGAACAATTTGCTCTCTGGTTACATGCTTTTAATTCTTAATTGCGCCATTACCTTTTATGAGAACATACACATTTGAATTTTTGTGTACTTGTTTTTTTTTACCAAAGTAACCATATGTCAAACACTAGACATAGAATCTCTACCATCGAGCATCCAGAAATAGAAAGTAGCACACAAGATCGGAGGGTGTACCTATGATCCGCGTATTCAATTTAGAGCAGATCTAGAACACAAGCACCACAAGAAACAATAATTTTATTAATTGATGTGGTACATTAAGCTTGTGTACCTATAATCTACGTATTCAATTTCGAACGGATCTAAAACACAAGCACCACAAGAAACAATAATTTTATTAATTAATGTGGTACATTAAACTTTCAACTGTTTTTTGCTTCTCTATCTTTTAATAAGGAAAGATTCTATTTTTCAATTGAGAAAACCTGCTTACAAATTTGGAAGTATGAAATATACTTCAAAAGTCACCCAATGACTTTTTATAATTACAAAATCTCAATAAAATGACCTTTTATAATTACAAAATCTCAATAAAATTGTATAAAGTGTACCATGCTTCTCCACCCAACTTGACAACCACACATGCACTATAATGATACTTGACCCCACTTGTCAATACACCACTAGCTTCCACTCACATTGGCTCATTGCCTCCACATACTTAGATGCTGATTCTCAATATAAAACATTATTCTTTGAATACTTTATCCATGGATATCAAAGAAAATTACCTTTTACCATTTGGCTTGTGCCCTTGCTTTTCAAAAGCTGAGATCCAATTGTTGTCCGTGGGCTGAGTTTGTTCCAGATTAATCAATTTGTAGAAAATATCTGGCCTCAAATTACTTCCATTACACAGCCTCCCTATGTCTTTTCTTAGCCTCCCTATGTCTTTTCTTATCCTTGCAATTTATTTCCCAATGCACCAAGATTTGAACTTCAATCAACCACTCTGCCTTTCACGTTGCATGTGCACTTGGGCTTCTCCAGTTCAATTCAACTCGTAATTTACTCTATTAAAATGCCGCGTATCTGTGTTCCAACGATGTCCACATTCTCAAGTTGCACCTTCATATCAATTTAAGGGCCAAACCCATGTCCGATTTTCTTGACAATAGCACGCGCTTAAAATTTTCCCGCATAGAGATTTTCTAGCTGGGTTCAGATGTGTCGCTTATAGCAGAAGAGGCTCCTACAATTTCATCCAAGTCATATATTCACCATGATAGAGATGACTAGCTTATTGGGGAGATTCACGAGACCAGATTCGGATCTCCATTTCTGGACATCATTGAGGACGAGACCTGTGATGAAGGGCCCTTTGGAGAAGGGAACAATGGAGAGACTGTAGTGTTGAGCGCAAAAGAATAATAGAGATCGAGAACAAAATATAATACAATGGATTCATGAAAAAGAATTGCTAGATCTCAGATCTCCTTCCTTCAAATCCTCCGCCATTTCCTGTAGAATTGTGGGAATAGGTTGCTTTCTTTCCAACTGGTGTGGACTGAGGGAGTGCTTGTTTAGATTGTAGACTCTTTCCGGTGGATGTGTGAAGCATTTAAAAAAGAGCGTTGCTCTCCCGTGTATTTATAAGAGGCCATGCTTCAATTTTTGGTTCAACGAACAATGAGGTAGATGTGGTGAATAATACAACTACTAGTGATTGCTTAGTTGTAGGCTTAGACTTCGACTTCTCCTCTGCTACTACCATCTATTTTCCATGGCTTCTTCAAATCACATGCCCAAACTGCGTACCAACAACATTGCCACAATCTGCTAATTAAGTGATGCAATATGTGTTAAGGGATCGCTGGATTGAGGCAAATCCAGTGTTCCTTCTTGAAATTCTCATGGTTTTGCTCTAGATAACACTTGTCTTGTGCATTGATTATCTAAGAGAACCAGATATACAACATATCGACCTTAAAAAGAGAGATCTACCAAATTCTCAGATGACAAAATGATTGGAGATTGGATAGCACACGGTTAAGGGTTTTTTGAAATGGATCAGAGAGCCAGGATCATTGTAGATCTATAGATTTGTGGAAAATCAATGTAGATCGATATCCAACATGATTTAGATCTGCAGCAAAACCATGTTAAGAATTTCAAGACTAGAGATCAGAGAGCCGGAGAAGGGCATGACAAAAGTTCTATATGTGGGATGCAAAGGTCGAATGTTCCAATCATGTACGGTCGTTTTCTGCTCGTGAGGAGGTCGCGCTGCATACATTCATCGATCGTTAGTGAGGGTAGATCGTTGTTGTGAAGGGAGGATCTGTGGGCAAATTGCCAAATAACTGTTGCATTGCCATATCTCTCTGGGTAGATCTCTGTGATCGATCCCTTGGTTTTAGTTGCTCTTGGTAAATCAATAATAGTGCAGAATATGATTGTTGCAACGGTGCACGATGCAACAATAGTACTTCTTATTCATGACCACTCAGGGTGGAGCTTTCACCATTCACATTATGGCTTTCCTTGCAAAAGTTACGCCCTCGGGAAGTTGACGTATCAACTACCCCCATCGGGGTCCACAAACCTTTTGATGTTTCATCTTCTAGGGTTAGGGTTTTGGATGTTTAGGGTTTTCTCATTAATGTTTGATGTTAAAAAAACCTTTTGAGCCTCATTGTAAACACATCTTCTTGCGAATGCACGTAGCCATCACATCTCTTCTCAAAGATATGCTACTACCGTTCTAGTGAGTTCAGTTCGCTCTACATTTTACAGTTCTTATACATTTTGTTCATTAATAGAAATTGTGTATTACTATATCTCTATGTTTCTTGCAATATCTCTGTGTATTTCCTTGTTATAACTCTGCCTTCATTTCATTCTCAGCATAATCCGGATTAGTCGCCTTGCCAATTTTATGAAGCATATTTTAATAAAGTATACAAGCGATCATATGGAGCCACCATCACTTTTTTAAGATATATTATCACCATATGAAAAGGGGCGCACTGAATAAAGGAGATCAATATTAAATCCATAGCAGTCGTCGATCCAAATATTTCGTCACGCCAATCCAAGCCACCATGATTTCTTTTTGGGCCAATGTATTACATGGAACCACCAAACCATGGCAAAACAAGAATTTTATCATGGATCGATGACCGGTTGGTTGTGGGTCGAGCCAGATTTCTTTGACCATCAAAGTTTAAACTCAGCTAGACATAGCATTGAATGATCCCTTACGACATGTGTCTTCGAAGCCGAACTAGTCAACCAAATTAGATGTGTAGTTTGCATATCAAATGATTTCATGCTACCCCCTAATCTTCCTTTAGAACCGCCCTCTAAGATTACTCACATGACCCCATTGCCCAAGCAATATAAGGCATTAATCTCCCTTTTATCCACCATTCCCAACCATCTAAACTCTATCTTAATTTCTCCATTTTATTTTATGTTGCTAATTTTCCTCATACTCCCACTATCCACTACACACATTAAGCTTAGTAACCAATAGGGATGCCCCCCTTGGTTAGGATTCCATTTACCCTAGCCTGAAGTGCAGAGGAGAGTTGGTGAGGTGACAATGGCCAACTTCCTAGTTCCACAAGGCTAACGCCCATCAAAGGTGTTGGTTTGTGTGGTAACAAAGAGGAAGGCCAAAAGTTGAGGTGAGGAACTAGTCTGGACTGCTGAAGTTGTTTCTGTTTTCTCTTGAGCTTGACACTGATCCTGGTCACATGTATGATGTCTGAACTCTCTAGTTCTTCCATCTTTCCATTTTTTTAATTCCTAAAGTTGAAGGTTAACCATAGAAGGCACTCTCACATATAGACAACTTGAAACATTCCTTCCAAATTCCCTAATCCCTTGAAATTCTCACAGAAGACAAGTTTAAATCAAAAGGACACACATAAAAGTTCAATGTTGCATGCCTATGGGGTAAGTTCCATCATGTTTAGGCCTCTGCACTAAAATGACTGAGAAGGGAGGGCCATAATCTTTCAAGCAAGCAACCTAGGTATCAGACACAAGATTAGACAGAAAACTTTCGACTGTGCTGTGGGTGTCCTTTTTGATGCCAGTGTACACATCCAACACTAAAGAGGAAAACCAACCACCAATATATTCAAGTTAATAACCTTCAATGATCAAAAATGGTTATTTGACAAAGACGGGCATCAATAAAAAATAGGCTGCATCCATCATGCACTACAAGTTACAACCCCTGTTACACAGGCATGGACAATACAAAATATTGTTTCAATAATTGGAAACAATGTCAGTCGTTATAACTGCAGCTTAATATGAGAAACATTAATATATTATAAAAAGCTGCGATACCACACCCAAATTATAATTCTGTCAAATGCATTATGCAAGCCATCAAATTCAATAACTTGAGATCCTATTGAATCTCAGAAGCTATCACTTTATACAATTTATATGATTACCACAAATAAACCACTTAGAATTGCAATTGCAATACTGGCTCTGCACCAGTAGATAACAAGACTTCTGATTCACTTAAACCCAGTCTCTCTGTTAAGTTCTCTACTGCAATTTTTGCCACATCCCTGCGGAGACCAATATCAGCTACAAGCCTACTGATACAATACAATCCACCTGCAACTGCAGTCACCCCAGGTATACTGGTGGTCAGGAATCGAAGAGGGGAAGAACAGATTGCAACAAGTACACTAAGGATTGATGCTGCTTGACCACTTCGACCAACATTAATTCCYTCCATCACAAGCAAACTAGTCTTACAGTAGATAGCAAAATCTTCACAATTGTTCTTAAAGATGTTGTAGAACCCAAATCCCTTCTGAAGTAAGTATGTTGCTCTAYGCACCACAGTCTCAGCTGGGTCTTCATCAGCAAGTGTGCAAGTTCCACCTCGAACTTTTGCAAGAAAGAAGGCAGGGTTGACAGCATATTCAAAACGGTACARAGSTCCTCCATCAAGGAAACAWTCAAGGCAAGAACAGATTACTCCGTTTTTGTCTGGTTGATAGCCACATATCTCGCATGCATTAGTACTGTTAGAACGCCCTGTGCTTGATGAACTCAAACCCAGAAAAGTGCCAGTTTCCACCGATTCATCGCTTCCTCGAGTAAAGTGAATGACCTTACTGTCTTTAACGTAGATGCCTGCAAGGTATTGAAATTTTTAAAGTGTGAAGAAAAAAGACATTTTAAATTTTTAGCATGAAAAGGGAAGACTAAACAAACTAATAAAAGCCTGTTGCAGAAACATAATTCCAGTACTTAAAGCCATTGACCCAAAAGTAGAAAGATGCACTATTTTAATCATAGAATGGAAATAAATGATGAAACAAAATAACGATGACAATAATAATATTTTATTCAATTGTGCATCATACATTACATACTCAAATGTCAGAAAATTAACATGTAGAAGCATCAAATTATACCTAATAATCAACAACAGCCCACTCTATTAAAAATTTAAATATAGTTAACAAAATAATAGAAAATAGAAAATAGTCAAAGATCTCTTTTGCAAAATTCCATTTCTTTGCTAAACTGCATCTTATACATAAGGTGAAAAAACACCCCAAAACCTCCCCAAAATTTTTCAAGAATGGTATCCACCATTTGGTTTGAAATTTGAATAACTGGATACCCTAATTTTTCATCATGAAGAGGATGGTAAGAATCTTTATGAAATCCTTGACTCATCCTTTCTATGTTAGAAAACAAGAGATGATGGTGAGTTGTTATATCCAGAAACTTTTTTTTTACATTACTTGGATTCTTACATGAAATTTGATACTGTGGTTTAGATAACTTTATGGCATGCCACTATTTTTCGAAGTTTTTTCTTTGTTTCATTCTTCTAGCCATAAAATCAGATTTACAAGTACTTTTGTCTGGAGTGGAAGGCCAGATTACAAAGAACAACTTGCAGGTACAAATACCTTGGTATACAATGCACATTCACAAAGAGGAGTGAACTGCCCTCGCATTATTTCAGCTGTTTGTCTCCTCCACACACTGAGTGCACATGAAATAGGAAAATTTCATGCATGTATTGTTATTATGTAATGTTCCCAAGCAGATTCGATAGGAACTTAGATGAATTTCTGATCTTGTTTGTTTGTTTTTGCAGGGTTTACTTCTGGAGTTGCGCTCTGGGTGTTTTGTGAAGAGTTTATAGCATATAGAAGACAACAATGAAGTAGATCACAAGATATAAGAGACACACAACAAATATATTTCAGAAAAGCTTCAGATCTGACCTTTATTTAGTATAATAAGCTGATCTTCCACACATAGATCTGCAGATCTAGTACAATAGAATAAGATAAAGAAGCCAAGGATGCATGTGCCCTTCAGATACAATAATATAGAGCAATAGGGTCTCCAAGAACCCCTACAACTGACTGAAGATAGTTACAAGATCAATTTATTTCCATGATGAGCAATAACCTTCAGATCTGGTACTGGTGCACCCCTCTCTGGCTGTAGTAAGCTAATATTTCGACCTCCTTGAAGATGACCACCAAAATCTATGGAAATACTGTCAAACTGTAGAACGGGAGCTGTAGATAACAAATGAAACAAGTTTGGAGCTAAATGCCCTGATAAAACCTTCCAACTCACTTCCTCAAGCAATGGTGCACCCTCCTTCAGCCAATACGCTCAACTGAAGAATAAAATAGATATGCAGAAGAAAAACCTCCAATAACAGCTGCAAAGGGGTGCTATGGGACCAACAATCACTCCTGGATTGGAGCTTCCTGTAGATCTAGCCTCCTCCAAGAAAATCGAATAATTCTTCCTCCACTGATGCGCCCTACCTGTTGGAAAACACTTCAAACTGCGCCTTGCTTGCACAAATAACTTCTGAACTGGATCTAGACTTGATAGAATGGTGAGGGAGGAATCTTTCACCTCCTTGGCCAAGCTTGGACCAAGAACAGAGGGATATTTCACCTCCTTATTGGTCTCTAGGGTTTCTTGACTCTAAACCCTCAAAACGTAAGTTGCATAGCTCAAGTGATCTCAATAGAAGAATAGCATGAATGAGGAGTGAGGCGCCCTCCTCTCTCTCTTATACCTCCATCTTCTAATTCTCTGTTGAGTTACTTTTTGATTTTTACTAAGGTTATTGTTTTAATTTCTTCTTAAGTCAATAACCCCTTTTTCCCTTTTTATCCAAGTCACTTTAATAAAATAACCTCAAATCACCTAGTGACATCTTTAGTGCCTCCTACCCCTTTTCCTATTGGACTATAGTCTAGAGGGGTGACTAGACTACTAAGTCCTCCATGGTTCTTTCTGTAGATTTTTGAGGAACTAGAAGGCTGCCCAACAGGTCTGTTTTTGACCTCTTGTTGGGCTCTAAGTTTACTCAATCAAATCTGTCCTTTCTGCTGTTTTAGGACAGCAAACAGGTCTGAAATTTTCTGCCAAGAAATCTTTCTTCAAACTGATGGTTATATGCTCTCTTTTAAGGTGCCCTTGCAAGTGTTTTAGTCACTGAATGTTAGCACATGCAAACCTTAAAACATATAGCACTCCTCTAGGATCTTTACAAGCTCCTACAACTGATTTAAACACTAAGCATACATGATAAATGAACACAAGTATTTTTGGTCAACATAACCCTGGATAAACCCCCCCCGGGGAAAACCAGTTTAGAATGAAAGTATATATATGTGATGTTTCAAGCATGGAAAACAACAAGAAAATACAATGGAACCTGTACAAATAGCAAGCTCCTCTCAAGCTTTGCTAAAAGGTTCCAAGAAGGATGAGCTCAAACAAGTGTGCCCCCTTCCTTTGTTGCCTCTTCCATTGAACTGATGTACCCTTGATCTTCTCTTGGTTGTTTGAGAAGACCCCAAATACAAAAGAACAAGGGTTACGTCCAACCCCCCTATGTTGATCGCACGTCCTGTTGGATGGATAAGAAAGTCAATATTTCGGCCCGGCTGAAGGAGGTCTCAAAACAATGACAAACTCCACCAAAGGATAGATCGGGACAAGGGAAATCCCTCCCAGAAGTATGAAGCTCAAATACCAAGTCTTTCTCCTCCAATCTGCTGAAATCCTAATCAAGTATGCGCCCTCCTGAAATCCTGAAGTGCCCAACAATTCAGCCTGGATGAAGGAAGCCTCCAAAACTCCTGAAACTCTCTAGGATGATAGATCGAGCTGCCACAAACACCTAGGAGAAGTTTCACAATCAGATCTGAGCTATAACTCCCTAGATCTGAGAATATCTGAATCACCAAGATGTCCTCCTTCTCTCAAAGCCGTCCCAGTTTTGTAGCTGCTAATTTGGCCGAAGTAACTCCTCCAAAATACCTCCAAACCTATGAAACATGATTCGTTGAAAACCCCCCTTGTGTCTCGAATCCGACGTGGGGACACGGATTCGACCTAATTCGTGTCGGACACGAATTAGGATGGTGTCTCGATTTCCTGACACGTGTCACGGAAAAAGGAGGCCTGCCCCCTCTAAAAAGCGTATTTCTCATTCATTTTCTCATTGTTTTCTCAACAGGTCACGGTGTGGGCGATTTTGGTGAGCAAGGAAGAGGTTTTTGTGCAGGTTTGAGAGCATTGCAAGTGTTTCCAAGTGGATTTGAGGACCAAACTGCAGGTTTTTTGCTACAACAGTGATATTTCTTCCTCCTCCAACAAAACTGATGGCTCAATCATCAAAGTGTTAATGTTTATGCCATTATTATAGTTCTTTGCATTTCATAAGATAAGAGCATAATAAGAACAAGATCACTGAGAAATACACATCCACAAGAGACACAGCATTTATCCTGGGAAACCCTCTAGGGGAAGAAAACCCAG
>SNQJ01S0082263.1:0-17163 GCA_010110895.2 Picea sitchensis
ACCATATCCTATTTTGTCTTTTTCCAACCACTATCAACTTCGTCTTTTTCCTCATACGTGTCAAACAACTAGTAAAGGAAGCTGAAAGGATTTTGTAATTGATTCTTGAGGAATCCAAGAAGGAATTTTTGGGAGTTAGTAATAGTTGTATAAATAAAGGAAGAGACCCATTTTGAAGGGGCTCTTCAATATTTTTATAAAATCGAGAAATTGTTTTCATAGAAATTACTTGGTAAACTAATAATGAAAATCCATCAGGGGCAACTTTTTATAGAGAGAAAAAACTTATGTATATTGTTTTTTGTTGTGAACTACTTCCAACAAAATGTTTCCTATCCACATGGGCTGTAAGAACATGATTTGATTATAGAATATTTTGATGCAATTAATGTACTCTTTCAGTTTTGTTATTCTTTCTCATACTTAATGTCCTGAGAATATGAGTTGTTGATGCATGCAGAAATATGACTTAAAGTTTTATGGTTATACATTTGTATGCATGTGTTATCTAACTTTGCACCTTCATGACAACTATTTGATTGGGGTGTTTTGCAGAGTTTAGTTTCATTTCAGCTCATTCGGTTATGATAATTCACTCCTATCTAGGATAAGATAGATCAAAGTAAATTAGTTTTCTTTTGTGAATTTAGATAGTCTTCATATTCTTTCATTTTCATAACCATCCAACCACTCACCCTCCACCAGTAATGGTAGCAGGACCAGAATATGAATGGGTCTCTGTTAGGATCTGATCATAACCCCTCTCTATGGGTCATTAGTTAGTAGGATATGTTTTATATTTAATAAAGGATGAAATTAGTTAATAAGGCCTATTAAATAAAGAAGAATAAGTCGATGTAAGAAGACCTAATAGAAGCTTCTGCTTCTAGAAATATCTTCGTCTAGAAGTTTCCTTAGAAGGTAGAATTAGTATAAATAAGAGTAGGAGGCATTGGATATTTTTTCTTGGATATTATTGTAATAGAGCTCTGCTTTGATGGAGGTTTCCCCCTCGAAGAGGAAAGTGAACATTGCTATCATAATAAAGTTTCCCTCTTGGTGATTATTATGGTGTTATTTTGGTGTTCTTCTGATATTTTTATGGATATATCATTATTACTATGTCATTGCCTGCTAGATATTTTCTATTCTGCATAATATATTGTATCAGGAATAATGTAGTCTCCTAAACCAAACGACGCATAGTTTGATTGGGAATGTCTACTAGGGATTACCCCTTACCGTTGCATGACATTTCTACCTCATCAACACGTCCATAATTAAAAAAAAAAAATTCAAGAGTGCATTGCCTCTCACCTACATAGTTAAAAACAATCACTCAAGAGTTCTTAAGCAATATAGATTCATTGATTATGATGGTGTGGTGAAATTGAAAGGTAGGGATGCATGTCTCATTTCCACTATATATGAACTTCTTTTAATAGAATTGATGTTCAATGGCACATCCAATGAGTTGGATCATTATCAAATATCAACACTTGCAAGCTACTTCATTCCATGTGAAAAATCATTCGAACAAGTACATTTTTCTAATGAGCTTGTGAAGCCATTGCATCAACTTCGTGATAGTTCTTGATGGATTACATAGGTGTAGTGTGAGTGCAAGTTATAAGTTTATATACAACAATATGTTGAGTCAATGACCCATACACATTTGATGGATGACATATACCATTGGTCCAATGGTGCCTCATTTTTAAAGGTTATTGGTAGAAATAATATATTTGGAATTACCTCAACCTATTTTTAATTGCAGAGACCGCATTTAATTTTATTCCACAAGATTTGTGTTGACAAAAAAATAGGCCATAGGCCTACCATTTATGGATCAAAAGGTATCAAAGTAGGTTCATAAAAGATCTTGAAGTAGGTGCCATGGGAAAATCCTTGAAGAGGGAGAAGATGGAAGATTTGAGAGACTTCAATATGAATATCCAAGAGGAAAGTTGATATTTTAAGTAGAAAGTGGATGAGATGGAAAATGAAATTTCCAAATACCAAGACTCCTTCACCTCCATGATGATAGAATTAAACATGAACATATTGTAGCTCTCGCAATGGGGAATAAATTCACTCAAATGGATAATCGGCAAGAGGAGAAGTTCATCGAAGCAACTAGTCAACTATACCAAGAATTGGTAGCGAAGGAATATCCCTTGAAGAAGCTACAAGAAGTTTTCCAAGAGACCAAGAAGGCCCCTTTGATTTCCACTATGAAATCCAAGTTCACCATGACATATTCAAGCATGGTAATCTCACCTTCCAAGATCCTTCCTAAATATACCTTTAGTGACTTTCAAAATCACACTAGAGGCATTGGTTCCAAGCTCATGAAGAAAATGGGATATGGTGGCCAAGGGATAGGAAAGAAAATCCAGGGGATTATAATCCCCATCATATCTCAACATAGACCCAAGCATGAAGGCTTAGGATTCAGTGGACAAGAAGCCAACATAAGTTCATATCAAAACACCCTTGTCAAGGCAAGACAAACCAAAAAAGAAGCCATTCCCATGGAGAAAAAGGTGAATGGAAAAGGAGTGTGCATAAAGTCATTCAAATATGCTTGTAGAGGCTTGAAAGAGGGCATAAAAGATATTATTACACCATCCATATATGCTCCAAATATTGGGGGACCAAGAAACTAATATGGCAAGAATCATAAAAAAAAAAGTATGGCATAATATTTTTGGTTTATGTATATTGCAAGGAAAAGGGTTATAAGCCTAGCAATTGTTGGCACTCTAGAAGGACAAGTATCCCATGCAAGAACTATTTCCATTATTTTAGACAAATTTGACATTGGGAGGAAAAATGTTGGAGGATTCACCTAGAACTCCATCCCAAGAAATGAATAGCCAAGAAGAAATCTTGGAGATTTAAGGTCAAGGGGAAAGAGTATTTGGTGGTACTTGTATCCCAAGGATCAACGATTTTCTAATGACCTATAGTAGCAATGAATTTCAGGAAGCTTCACTTGGAACTCCATCCCAAGAAATGAATAGCCAAGAAGAAAGCTTGGGGATTTAAGGTCAAGGGGAAATAGGAGTTGGTGGTAGTTGCAGCCCAAGGATCAACAATTTTCTAATGAAATATTGTATCAATGAATTTCATCTCTATCCATGAGATGGGAAACAAGCCTATGCCAAAGGCAGTCCCTTTTAAGATCTTATCTTTCATCCTACAATGGAGTCACCCTTTCTTATATATATTTTAGGATATTTCTTCCTGACAACATAGTAGGTGGGCACACAAATGTAGAGAAAAAGGAGATTGAAGGGAGGTTAGGCTTCTAGGGACCAAAATCTTGCAAATGGGGAGGTGTGATTAGAATTGGATAATCGCCAAAAAGAAAATCTCTGTAAACTTAATAATAATCATTTAATTGTTTTTTGGAAAGTTGAGAAAATGTTCAAAATTCTCTTGGAAGTTGAAATGAACCATAGCGATGGTTGTCCTTCCAAGGTATCCCATTAAAAATAAAGGTTGTGATGAAGAAGAGGATGGAATGGAATAGAGAGGAGGAAATGTGGAAGGGCAGTAGTAGATATAAGATCTCAAGGAATCAATCTTCTTGATTATTGGAGGTAAAGAGACATTGAGTCCATCCCACGATGAGTGAAGATTATTTTTGAGCCATGGTCATCTACAAATTTCATGCCTTTGAGTAACAATACACTAAATCTATGTATAGCTCACCCTTTGGTAATCAATTTCATGAAATAAAATCCCCAATCATTAATCTAGTTTTCTAGGGTAAAAAAATATGTCTTATGATGCAAATTCATTGTTGTGTGATCGATTTATTTTGTTGCTCCTGGTGAATTTTTGTGTGGAAATCATTAGGAGAAATGAAATTCATGGGTTATATCAATAATTTATTTACAATTATAGTGCCTTTATCTATTGTAAATTTCCCAACTAATGATTAATTAAAATTTCCATATTCCCAATCCATTTTTGGTTTACCACAACACTATAATTCATTTATTGGATTCAATTGATTGTTTATTGGATTGTTTCTCTTGCACATTCAACACTATTGTCTATTTGACCTTTATGGATTAAATCATTTGAATAATTTTTGTGTAAACCATGATATAAAACCCATTTGCTATGTATCCTTTGTACTAATTTATAGAGGCATTTACCTACAAAAAAAATGCTCAAGAGTGCATCGTCTCTCACCTATGGAGTTAAGACAATCACTCAAGAGTGTTTAACCAACTTGGACACACTGATTCTAATGGTGTGGTGCCACTGAAATGTTGGGTTGCATGTCTGATTGACACAAGAGATGAACTTCTTGTAACATAATTGATTTTCAATGGAACATTCAATCAGATGGATCATGATCAAATAACATCACTTGCAAGATTCTTCATTCAATGTGAAAAAATATCTGAACAAGTACATTTAACTAATGATATTGTGAAGTCATTGCATCAACTTTAGGATATTGCAGGTGCAACATGAGTTCAATTTAGAAGTTGATATAGAGAAGTATGTTGAGTCAACAAACTATCCACATTTGATGGATGTCATCTACCATTGGTCTAATGGTGCCTCGTTTTTAGAGGTTATCTGTAGAACATATATATTTGGCATGACCTTGACCTATTTTTAATTGGAGAGACCTCATTTGGTTTTGTTCCACACAAAATGGAAAAGCCATGCACCTACCATTTATGGATAACAAAATAGTACAAACTAAGATTTGATAAAAGCATCATTCTGTTGGGTTAATTGGTTAAAGAGGAGGTTAAATAGCCTACAAATGAAAAAAAATGCAACCATGAAATTCTTGTTGGCTTGCAATATGTATTCCATTTTCTATGAAGGATCAAATGTTGGCTTGAAAGATTTATACCATTTTCCTTAAAGGATCAAGNAATTTAGAAGTTGATATAGAGAAGTATGTTGAGTCAACAAACTATCCACATTTGATGGATGTCATCTACCATTGGTCTAATGGTGCCTCGTTTTTAGAGGTTATCTGTAGAACATATATATTTGGCATGACCTTGACCTATTTTTAATTGGAGAGACCTCATTTGGTTTTGTTCCACACAAAATGGAAAAGCCATGCACCTACCATTTATGGATAACAAAATAGTACAAACTAAGATTTGATAAAAGCATCATTCTGTTGGGTTAATTGGTTAAAGAGGAGGTTAAATAGCCTACAAATGAAAAAAAATGCAACCATGAAATTCTTGTTGGCTTGCAATATGTATTCCATTTTCTATGAAGGATCAAATGTTGGCTTGAAAGATTTATACCATTTTCCTTAAAGGATCAAGACAAAATAAACTTTGAACCATCAATTCATATATTAGGCATAATAGACAACAACATCGCCCTAAGGTTATTTTTCTAAGGTGATGGTTTTTTTATAAGATTGAGTCTATCTAATCATATATAAAGATAAAATTACAATGAGGATGAGAAGCCAATTGAGGGAAAACCAATCGACTTATGTACCACTTAATAATTATTTCGATAATTATAAAGGATGGTTTTACTTACAATTTTTTTAATTTAGCATTAAATTGAATTTAGTATCTATCTATAATGTCTTGTGGTTGGTTTTGATTGAATATACATTTGTATACACAATATGCTTTCATTTTCTTGTCATGTTTTACTCCATGAACTATAAAATGTGTTGGGTGCTAGAAGGATAAACAAAAGTATAGATTGTGATAAGAGTAACACGATGCTTTTGTTGCAATGGTGAAGTTTGGGGTTTTTGAATTATGGATAGTGTTATCTTGTAAGTCAATATATTGAATAGTTATAGGTAATCACAAATATTGTAACTAGAAATGCCTCTAATGTAAGAACAATATTGATTCTATCATTATAACAACCACCTTCCAAGTAATGAGAAAAAAAACAGTGTGCAACGAAAAAATTAGCAAAGTTATCTATCGTATTATGACTAAATCATACATCAATATTTTTATATTGGAGTTAGTATTTTAATTTCCTTTTATACTTATTGAGGATAATGCACCTAAATTTATGTAAGTTATTATTTTCATTTAGTCTTATCACTATTGAATCTAACACACACAAATTTAGCTTTTTCTGAGAGATCCATTAGAGCAATTCAATTTGCTCACTCTTTGTTAATCCATTAGCACAATTCAATTTGGTCACTCTTTGCTATTCCATTAGCACAATTAAATTTGATCACTCTTCATTTTTGTGTGCATTGGCATGCATCCATTAGCACTAGCATACCATTGGCAAGACTTGACCCATATTGGGGGCTATATTAGCTACCCACTTTCATTGACTAGGAAAACCTCACTTGACTATTAAATAACATACAAAGTTAGATAATATTGTAGCAAAATGACCTTTTTCTGGACACAAATCTCATGAGAATCCAATACAAATTTCAACCATGTGTAGAGTTCTACCATGATCCAAGTTTTGTGCATGGTGGAACAATGCCCTCGGGGTTTTTTCTTAAGTATAAATCAATCTAGATTGTTGAAAAATTGTTCAAATTTTTGGATCGATAAGAACACTAATTTCCTACATTGCAATATTATGACAACCAAAGGAAACTTGTCTACACGATTAGATGTCTCCCAATAGAAAATTTATCTTTTGATGGTTACTCAAACATGGGAGATAAATTATCCAACACATGATATCCATGGATAAAGACAATATGTGCAACATTTTTTTACTATTATTCCACAACTAAAATCATAATTAAACTAGATACATGTTCTTTCCATCTTGTAGGGAATGACCAAGCTCTCTCTAGGTGTTGATGTGCCCAAAATATCACATGTGTGTACAACATTACTCTTTCCTTCCAATACTTATATTTGTGGTTGTCTTAGAATTAGTTAAATAGTGAAAACAACATTGGAGGAGCATGAACAAAGAAATGTTAGAACTAAATGTTTTCCATATTCGGAGAAAACAAAACTATATTAATTAAAAATTAGGTACAAATTCAAATGTGATATGATTGACTCATTAATTACATATTTGAACAAAAAAAATTATGAGCATTATATCCACTACTTTGTTCCTGGGAAAACACTCATGCATTCACACTAGAGAAACCTATAACCAATAAACATTACTATAAAAACCATGGCAAGAAAATGGTAAGATCAATCTCATGGACACAAAGAAATAGGATATTGCTTCCTACAATTACATAAAATGGATTCAATCATATTCATGAAACAACATTTCATATGGAGAGATAAAATCATAGATAAGATATGTTACCCCCTTAGCCTAGGGTTAACTAAGGAGATGATGTCTTAAGTCATGCATGTAGCGGACATGGAGTGTCAAGAGCTGGATGGAAAACACAACCCACATAGCCCTCTTCTTTACCATGATTCACCATCATCATTAGAAACAGAGCAACACCCACCACACCAAATTGATCCACAGAGGGTGACAAGTCTTGCTTCATGAGTTAAATAGTCAATTATCATGGTGAGTATCATTTTAATATTTGGGGAATTCAGATAAGATTCAAAGGGTTCTTTTTTATTGTGAAACGTTTACTCAGAAGTTATGATTTTTACCATTTTTCACCTTGGTGGTTATCCTAGGGTTTCTAGTAAGTTCACCACCCCTGGGAAAAGGGGTGCTACTAGGGGTTTTTATTGATGGTACATCGTACCATTCCCAATAATATTTTATCACTTTCCATCTTCATTCCCTCTGTTTCCTCGTATTTTGGGTCTTTAGGTTACATGTACCCCAAAAAGGGTCTTGTATCTCATTCCCTTATGGGCAGAGGGGTTAAAGGCCCATAGATTGTTTCAGAAAGCATCAATAAATAAATAAAAATAAAGAGCATCCACAATCAAAATGCCCTGGAAAGGATACAAACGGACAAAAAATCCATAGTCCCAAACTTGAGCTCTATCTTTCTAGGTGCCCTTCCTAAGTCCTTAGTGTGAATAAACACCTCACCTATTTGAAAAGGACTTATAAGTATCCCGCTTGAAAGGAAACTCAATTAATGCATAAAATAAATAAACCTTGTTAATGGTACTTGAGAATTATCTAAAGAAAATAAAGAAAAAGGAAATTATAGGGCTTGGAAAAAGGTTGCGCCCCAAATGAAAGGTAACTTGAGGATGTAGTGCACCCTCCACAAAGGAACCCATGGAAATGAGACCATATGAGACCATTTCATGTTAATGGCCCCGTGCCCAAAATTTTCTCCTCCATCTACCTCACATTCATTACATGGCCTAGAGAGGGCTCACCCAGGAAACATGATCTGAAAAGATCTTTTAAAGACAATGGTTGAGTTTAAAACATGATTTTATTAACCAATTAGGAAAAACTTATGAAAGAGGAAGAATTAATGATGAAACATGGAATCCATAAAGCAATATATAGAAGTGTAAATAAGCATGAAGAAACAACAAACCATAACAGCATGATTGTTAACAGAGTTCGGCAATATCGCCTACGTCTCTAGGCCTTTGTCTCAGTGGATGAGGCTTTATTAATTATGTTCAAATATTAAAAAGTACATCATAGAAGTGAAAAAAGGATTACAAACTTATCTGGTTGTGTTCTACCAAATCTCAAGAACCCAACAAAACTGACGACACTAAAAACAGATGAATGGAGCTCCCAAAAATGTCCCGCAAAGGTGCTCTCCTCAATAGCTTCCCTGCATAAAAATGGATTTTGCTCAACAATTCTTCAACATTTTCCTATTCTGAACCTCCCCTTTAGGCTGACAATAACCTCTAGTTTATATAGGCTTGAAGTGGATAACAAACTCCCAACTTCCCCCCAAGATCCTCCAAAAATGGATTAAATCTCCCAAAACTGGCTGAAAAATCCATTAAAATATTATAGTATAGTTTAAAAACCCACTATTTTCAAATAATAGGGCACATCCCCCTTCACGCAGGCCCCTAGTCATATGAGTGCCCTCCATGTGGCCCTGTGCTAGTGTTGGTTCGCTAGCCCCCCTCCGAAATAGGCCCCTAGTCCTGTGCTACGACCCATGTGGCCAAGCTCTATACCTCCACGCACCAACCATACCTTGCAGCCCCTGGTCATAGCCCCTAGATACACACCTTGTTCGGCGGGATAGATCAACTGACCGAGCACTATCCCCATATATCTGCTCCAATGTATATCTACATTCACGTGGAATAGTGCCGAAACGGGGGGCTACACCCATATCCACTACCCATGCCAACAATTACGGAGCATGGACAATGAAAGAGTCATATGTCGTATATATGGGATCAGGAATAACTCCAAATATTCACACCAAATGGTAAGAAGTGCAAGGTCATATTGGTATAGACATATGGCATGGTTTGCATCAGGTCTAGGGATAGGCCCCAACCCTTTAATTCTGCCCACATTACAACATATTTCAATGTAAATATTTTAAATGTATTACTATGGTAAGTAACACTTGTGGGGGGGCTGGTAGCCCGACCCCTGCCAAACCACTCATCACCTATACCGGAGGTCATGGGTTCGACTCCCCTTGTGTCACAAACGTTTTCCAAAATGAAACGACCAATGGAGGGGTGCCACGTGGAATCCCAAGACTGGGCCACGTGGCACCATGCTATTTTCCCACAAAGATACCACATGCCCAAACATGATTCATCCACGTCTACCACATGTCTAACCTGTCAATGTGCCAACTGTACCTTCCATGTCATCTTGTGCCATGTGTCATCCTTGCAGTGGTTCCACGTGTCACAATCTGACTCGTCCACATCTGCACCTGCCCACGTTAGTATGTCAACGCACCCTACCAGATCATCTATACGAACGTACAACCTGTAGAGTCAGCTTCCATGTCAGCATTGTACAGACTGTATGGGTTGTACATTCAGCTACGACGTCAGCACTGTACGGACTATACGGGATGTATAGTCAACATTGTTTTTTGCATGTTTGACAAAATGAAAAAACCACGATATCTTTCGCATACGACGTCCATTTGAGCCCGTTTAAGTTGCATTGGGTTCATATCAACAATTCCTACGTATATATCCATTTTTAAGACATTCCGAGCCCTTTGATTTTTAGGCCTTCCTGGACCCATTTTGGTTCCTGGATCCATTCTGGATCACGCCTCCCCACTAAAGACCTTTTGGTCCTCCAAAAGGATACTAACTAGTCATCACGTGCAGGATAGGCCACTCCACTTGTTCTCTGTCTTTAAACTCTGTCATGTGCACCTGTCTCATCAAGATCAACTGTAAAACAACCATGATAACTAACAACATATTGCTAGCCATTTGTACTCTGTCACATCTTACTGAAGCCACTATCATCCATGTTGACAACATTACTAATGATAACATTAGAAATATGACTGCAAATGAGCTAATATGTTTGTAGTACTTGCACGACATTATCTTATCTTGAAGCAAAGTGTTATTGATATTCCATTCTACAATCATCTCATGTTCTTGCTTAAGATCAATTACTTGATTTGAAACAATTATAGGTGTGTTTCTTGCTTGAGACGCCTTTCTTAATTGTTCCATTATTTGAAGAGATTGATTTGATTTAAAATGATGAGCATGTACAACATATTCTTTGCATGTTTTCCCTGTAGAATATTTCTTTGCGATCATACAAATAAGGACTGCCTAATATCATTCCACATTCATTGAGTGGCACCACATCACATGTTACCTCATCCACGAACTTAGATGAAATTGCAAACTTTAATGTACATTGCTTTGTTATGTGCAATTTATGATTGTTGCTTATCCATTTAAGTGAGTAAGGCTTATGATGCATTTGAGTGTTTAATCCCAATTGTTTAACCAATTCCTCTGAAATTAAGTTAGATTGATATCCACTATCTATCAATGTGTCGACCTTAGTATGCCTCATTACGACCTTTATATGAAACAATTCCCTTCTAGAATCAAATCCATCACCAATTTTACTTACTAAACCAACCACTGAGATTTTAGATTCATCACCCAAATCTGATCCCAAGTCTATTGGTTGTGTTATTGTTGCAACTGTTTGCCTCCCTTTCCTTTCTTTGAACCACTTCGGTCTCTTCTTGGGATGCAATTTCCAACAATGGTCCTCATCATGCCCTTCTTTCTTGCAATTCTTGCAAGAGGGCTTCTCTTCCTTTCTTGCTGTTGAATTTTCCTTCTTAACATTCCACTTCCTTTTGTCCTCTTTCTTGGAAGACAATTCCCCTGATACACCAACTCCTGTTTTCCCTGCCTTAATGTATGTTTCTTGAACAAAAACCTCATCAATATTAGTAGGTCCAAACATAAATACAATGTTTCGACTATGTGCAGGTAAACCTCTTATATACTTCATAAGAGTTTCTTGGGTATGTAAAGGAATATCTAACATCAATGCCATCTTATGAAAGCCATCTGTGTATTCTTGCATTGTTTGTCCCTTTCTTAGTTTAAGAGCTTGCCATTCAATTAAGGCTTTCTATTTATAACCCAAAGGATAAAATTGTTTTCTAAGTCCAGAAACAAAAACTTGCCATGATGAAAATACATTACCCACTTGTTGCATGCCATTTTGCAACTTGCTTTTCCATCAAATGAGTGTTGTGCCTGCAAGTCTAAGCGATGCCAATTTGGTTTGAGTTTCCTCATCCTTGATTTGTTGCACACTACAATAAACCTCCATCTGTATGAACCAATTATCAAGCCTCTCTGCATTGAACTCACCATCATACATAGGTAATTCAAATTTCACATCAAGATTAAGTAAAGTCATTTCATTCTTATGTTTATGGGAATGTTTTCTTGCGGTGGATTTGGAACTTGAACTTGAAGAAGAAGAAGAAGTTGATAGAGAAGAAGGAGGTGAATGAGGAGTTTGAGGAGGATCCTCTCCTTCTTCATTTTTTACCTTTGAAGATTCACCTAGAACCAATCTCTTCCATTCCAAGTAATCCTCATATAGAACCTTCATCATCTCCGACATGGTGAAGAAAGTTTTTCGAAACTCTTTCTCATCATGAGAAAGTGCCTCTTCTGATGCCATCTTCTCACTTTGAGAATTTCTCTTTCTCAATCCAATCTCAGGATTGTCTTCAACAATATTTCCTTCACCACGATTCATCTTTTCCCTGGTCATCATGCAAACTCAAAAACCAAATGTCAACTAGCTTTGATACCACTTGATCCGAAAAGATATTTTAAAGACAATGGTTGAGTTTAAAACATGAGTTTATTAACCAATTACAAAAAACTTATGAAAGAGGAAGAATTAATGATGAAACATGGAAGCCATAAAGAAATATACATATCTATAAATAAGAATGAATAAACAACAAAACATAACAACAAGATTGTTAACAGAGTTTGGCAATCTCACCTACGTCTCCGAGCCTTTGTCTCAGTGGGTGAGGCTTTCTTATTTCTATTCAAATCTTCAAATGTACATCATAGTAGTGCCAAAAATATTACAAAATGATTTGGTTGTGTTCTACCAGATCTCAAGAACCCAACAAAACTAACGGCACTGAAAACGGATGAACAGAGATCCCAGAAATGGCTTGCAAATGTGCTCTCCTCAATAGCTTCCCTACATAAAAATGGATTGTTCTCAACAATTCTTCATCATTTTCTTGTTCTAAACCTCCCCTTTAGGCTGCCAAGAACCTATGGTTTATATAGGCTTGAAGTGGGTAACAAAATCCCAACTTCACCCCCAAGATCTGGCCTCAAAAAGAGCCCAAGATCCTCCAACAATGGATTAAATCTCCCAAAACTGGCTGAAAAATCCATTAAAATATTATAGTATAGTTTAAAAACCCACTATTTGCAAATAATAGGGCACAAACCCCTTCACGAGGGCCCATGGTCATATGGGAGCCCTCCATGTGGCCTTGTGCTAGTGCTGGTTCACTGGCCCCCCTACAGAATAGGCCTCTGGTCCTGTGCTACGACCCATGTGGCGAAGCTCTATACCTCCACGTGCCAATCATACCTTGTAGCCCCTAGACATATCCCCTAGATACGCGCCTTGGTCAGCGGGCTAGCCCGACCGACCGGGAACTATCCTCATATATCCGCTCTAATGTATATCAATGGTCATGTGGAATAGTGCCGAAACCAGAGGCTACACCCATATCCACTTCCCGTGTCAACAGTTACAGAGCATGGACATATTCACACCAAATGATAAGAAGTGTAGGGTCATATTCGTATAGACATATGGCATGGTTTACATCGGGGCTGGGGCTAGGACCCAACCCTTTAATTCCACCCACATTACAACATATTTCAATTTAAATAATTTTAAACGTATTACTATGGTAAGTAACACTTGTGGGCGGGTTGGTAGCTCGGTCCCTGCCAAACCATTCGTCCCCTGGACTGGAGGTCACGCGTTCGACTCCCCTTGCGTCACAAATGTTTTCCAAAATGAAACGACCAATGGAGGGGTGCCACGTGACAACCCAAGACTGGGCCATGTGGCACCATGCTATTCGCCCATAAAGATGCCACATGCCCAAACATGATTCATCCATGTCTGCCACATGTCTTCCCTGTCAGTGTGCCAACTGTACCGACCACATTATCCCATGCCATGTGTCACCCTTGTAGTGGTGGCACATGTCACAATCTGACTTGTCCACATCTGCACATGCCCACATCAGCGCCTGTCCATGTCAACATGCCAACGCACCCTACCACATCATTTGTACAACTGTACAGCCTATACAATCATCTTCCACGTTAGCATTGTACGAATTGTACAGACTGTACAATCGACATTTTTTTGGCCTATTTGACGAGAACAAACCGTGATATCTTTCGCATACGACGTCTGTTTGAGCTCATTCAAGTTGTGTTGGGTTCGTATCGACGAGGCCTACGCACATGTCCGTTTTGAAGCCATTCTAAGCACTTTGATTTTTAGTCCTTCCTAGACCCATTTTGGTTCCTAGATCCATTCTAGATCAAAACACTCCTCTACCTGGAGAATTTCCCTACTTGATAGGACTCTCTAATAACCCTCCCATATATAAATTTGGTAAATTTCATAAATTCTTTGAGCATATGTTTAATTTGAAAGGTGGAATATGATGTGCTTGTTTAGGTGGCTCTTGTATTAAGATTAATTTACTTGGCATGATTCATATGAATTGTGAACCCTTGGAGGGCATACCTTGTTTATCTTTGTAGGATCTTTCTTAGTGACAACTTTCATGGAGATACTAAGTCACTTGGACCTTCATATTGATGTAAGATCCCACAAGTTGGACGTTGAGCCCTACAAAAGAGAGGATAGAGATGATGAACGTTGTAGACTTGGTGATGTCATTGGCCCATGAAAAAGGTCTAGGATGATGAATATTGCATGACATCACTCTCCCACGATAGAACGTTTCACTTTAGAAGCATGACGTCAAGCTTAAAGAGCTCGATTTGACATGTTTTTTGCACTTGGTGGAGTTATGGGATATTTACCCCACATTTTGTGGTCTAGTGGGATGATGTGGAACCATGAGGAGATGACATACTAGCCTTTGGAGGATATCTCGCCCAATGACCACCCTTGAAGAAGACATTGGAGTCTTATTTAACTTTTATTTTGTCATTTTTGGTCATTATTTAGCATATGTGGACAAAAGTCAAATCGTTTTGGTTAAAGTCAATGTAACAACATTATTTTGGGATTTAGTGGATCTAATTGTAAATTTGAATTAAATTGAGCTTGGGTTTCCTCAATAAATAGAGGCAAGCCTCACTTCATAAGAATATTCATAACTTGAGACTTATCTCTCTCTCTCAAAAATGATTTCATCCCTCTTTTCTTGTGCAAATGGATTAGTGTGATTTTTCTATTGGGGATTTCTTTCTCACACGATCTTTCTAGGATGTGATTCGCTCTCTTTGGAGGATTGGTTTTTTATATAGGATTCCTTTTGGTGAATGATCTTTGCAGGTTTGCTTGAGTTTAAGGATATTTTTTTGCAATTGGCTTTGATTATCTTGCTTGGAGAAATTCTAGGAGGGTTAGGAGTGTCTATCACGTCCTTGAAGCTAATTTTCTAGTTGAAGATAAGTAATTCAAGGGTGGATTTAAGGGTTAGGAAGGTATATCCCCTTGGAAACATTCTTGGCTAGGGTTTTAAAACTAAGGGTTAGGGTGGTCTATCCCCCTAGGGACTAAAAACTAGTTTCCTATTAATGTGTTGAGCTAGGTGACTTGGAAAAGGTGACAACTTGGGATGATAAGGGTTTGGGTTCAAGGTTCAAGTCTCTTTTCCTTTTCCATCCTAACTTACTTGTTAATGTTACAACTCCATTACCCAATAGATAAGGTACTAGTGCATTGGAAAACATGATTAATGCTCACATGAAATCATTTGATTTTTTGATGAATTGGTCATGCTCTAATATATCATTTCATGCTAATAAGTATTGAGTTCTTGAAGGTTTTCTTACTGTTATAATAACTTTTAAGTTACAACCATTCTTGAAGGCTTTCTTACTGTTGTAATAAATTTTAGGTTACAACCATTAGGGCTGCAAAAAACTCTTTCTCTCCCTCTTGTTTACAAACTAATTTACCTCATAATTTTGTGCTTGACCATTGAAAAGTGATCTATAATCAAAGACAATTCTTATTTTCTAATTTATGTGGTGAATTCTTGTTGTTGTAACAAATGTTTGCTACAACCATCTAGGGTCAATTATATTTTTCAGATAAGACTTACTTACAACCCATTTCAACCGTCAAAGTTGTGGTTTAAACATAGAAATGTTGTCTACTATTCATAAGATTTCATTATCAATCATTTATTGGTGATTTTGACAGTAATTTCTTGTAGTTGTTATTACTTTTTCTTGTTGATATAATCTACAATCTGCTGCTATTTTTGGGACAACAAGCTTTCTTGTTGTTTTCCCTAGTGTTATGGGGCTACTTTACATGATATTGGATCTTGGGATAGATTTTATAACATTGGTTTTGCATGTACTTTTCAAGCTCATCTCATATCTTCTCCCAAGGCACTTACCTTCAAGCCCTATACCTCTTCATCTAATGAGCAAAATATGGATCTTCAAAAAACCATTGATCTTCATTCTCTTTTCCCTTGAGGTCACTCGAGAAGCCTCCCTTGTGGTGAAATCATTCATCACTAAAAAGAGGGGAGTAATTGCTAAGGTGACAGTGGTTCTTACTACCAGTTGTGTCACACTAGTGACACTTGTGGTTGTCTTTTCCGAAGTGACAGTTTGTGCGATAACAAGATGCATAAGGATTACCATTGGGATGAAGAACTTCTTTAATGAAGTAACATGCATCGTTTGATGTGAGGAAAATGTATGAAAGAGCCTCTTCATCCAGTTGTTTGGCCTTTCCCATTGGGTCATGTTCTCCAAAATTCTCCATAGCCCTCTTACCAATCACAAAGGTTGGTATTAAATAGGTCTATATTGGACCCATTGCCACATTGTTAGGGTCCTAACCTGCACATAGGTAGATCAATATATTTGGATGTAATAAAGGTCAATATTAATAAGGCCTTTCATTAAAATAGAATAAGGTGGATGTAAGAAGACCTAATAGAAGCTTCTGCTTCTAGAAGGATATTCCTCTAGATGCTTCTCCTGATAGACATATTTAGTATAAATAAGGGTCGAGGGTATGAAAACCCTATCTTGGAGATTATTGTAACAGAGCATTGCTCGATTGGAGGTTGCCCCCTCGAAGAGGCCTGTGAACATTGCTTTCTGAATCAAAGTGTTATTTCTATTGTCGTTCATATATCATTTATGTGTTATTGTGGAGATTATGCTGGATATATTACTGTTATTCTGCCATTTCTAGCATTTTATTTATGTTCTACATATTTATTATATCTGGTATCTTGCAAGTGGTATTAGAGCACTTTCCTTGGCAGAAATTGTGGGAATTTCGTTTTTAGGGTAGAGACGTATTCCGATGTATTTAAGCCACAAAGATCTGTCATTACGCGCATAAACCCACGGTTGAGGGATTCATACATGCAGGAAATACATGTGGTTCTTAAGTGCACATCTATTGGCCACCCTTGTAACCTCTGTTGGTACCCCTTTGAGTGGTAGCGCATCAGACAACACTTGTGTACAGATCAACCTAGATTTCCTT
>SNQJ01S0082263.1:31449-55849 GCA_010110895.2 Picea sitchensis
TTTGTTGACATCGGTGTAGAGATTGCACGTATTACGGGGATCACTTCGAGGTATACCCACAATGATGAGTGGAAGCCTTTTGAGTTGATTTTGGGCTAGATACCTTGCCCTTGCGTGTGGATCGGACTAACGATTGTTCCCCTAGGCTTTACTATTGTTTGTGGTGACCTTAGTGACCTATCTCTCTAGGTTCTTACCCAAGGTGACTGTGGAGGGGAATGTCTTCACGGTACCTGGAATTGACGTTGGCCAAACTCACTCGGGCTCCTTGGAGANTAAGTCCATTAAGCAGGTCATCAGGGTAAATTTTCCACCCTAGCCCCGCCCCTTCTTGTCTCGTTGTTACGACGTTGGATTTCATCACCAACTAGTGACCTCGAAATTAGAAGGTATTGTTTGCTTGGTGTTTGTTTCCTAGATTTTATTTACTAGCGCATGCTCTTTGTTTCTCGAAGTTGACCTTAGGAATTTCTTTGCGGAGCTTGTCATTTGTTTACAATTTCTCCCCCACGGCGTTCATGTAGAATGCAAGGTTTATCTCCAGAACATCTGGACGATACTCAACCCTCGCCTACCGGTACACCTAAGGGTTCTCCCCATCAGACTGAAGTCCTTGTGGTTACTCCACCACACGGGGAAACAAGTGACGTTCCAGTTGTCACTACACCACCTCCACAGGTAGACCGAACTGACTCTCTAGAATATTTTAGAATCACCAATACTAGAGAGGACTATCACATTCTCCGTGGTGAACGACCTGTGGTGCGATTAAATTCTTCTGACGAAGTCGTTGTTAGATCTTCCAAATCAACCGTTGGGCCTTCTCCCAGTGTAGTAGGCCAAGATCCTTTTTGGTCGGGTGATTTTCGACGAGTCCTTTTTGGTATTGAGTCACCCCCTGTCTATGAAATCAACCCTCCAGTGTCTTCTGAGACAAAAACTACACTAGAGACTACCACTTATTGCTTTGTTCTCCCTCCTGAGATGGCCCATCTCGCTAATACTACGAGTGTCCAAAACGAGATTACTGCAGCTACTCTTGCTCCTATCAATACCCAGAGAATACATGATGTCATCCCGACATTGCCACCCAGTTACCATGCTTTGAATGCTTTGTTGAATGCTCCTAATCCAACACCTCTGCAAACCCCAACTAGTTCTCCAGGTGTTCCTCCTTTTCCTGGGCATTCTATTCCCGGTTTTATTCCGACACTCCCTCAGTTTCCTTTTGGTAATCCTAATCCTAGTGGCACTATCCCGACTGTTGCACCAAACCCGCAGATTCCTGTTGGTGGACAGGGTGGTACGATTCCTTTTCCTTTTCCCGGACACAACACAGTTACTACACAACCTCCGGTTGGCACACAACTTCCGGGTGGAACTATACCTACGATAGGGGGACCAACTTCACCTTTTGGACAAAATATACCTCCTGAATTGGCCCAGTATTGTAATCATCTTCTACAAAACTTTCCTCAAAATGCTGGGGGGCAGCAACCTGCCCCTACTATCGGCCAACCCTACCCAGGTGTACCTAATCCTATTTGGGGTCAGAGTCAAACTACTCAACCCCAGGTTCCTACTCAAACTCAAGGTTACAATCCTTGGGGATACTATCCTATCTGGCCACCACCGAATCAACCAGGGTCTTCCCTCTACGAACAATCTGCTTATGGTCCTACTGGTTTGCCGACCGGGCTTCCACCCCAAAGCCATCAGTACCCACAAGTAAACCGACAGTTACCTTTTCTTACTACCTTGGATTTGCCATATTTGTCTAGGATTCTAAATGATCCTATTCGTCACTCTCCNACTTTTCTGATTTCAACACCCTAGCTATAGCTTTTCTTACACATTACCAGTTACCGATCCGTTACGATACTGGGACTGAGATCTTGACCTCTTTCAAACAAACTAAAGGCACTCATATATTGTATCATATTCATGAGTGGCGAAGGAGACGACGTCTCATTAAACTTGAACTCCCTGATCAGTTACTGGCAGAATGGTTTACGAAATCTTTCGTGAACGAAATTGGTAAAGACATTTCCATGGGTGGTGTTGTTACAGAGGAGCAGGCTATAAGTCGGGCCCAATATCTTGATCTCGTTTATTCGCAAACGGGAACACTCTACGATTTGCTACCTGAATTACCTCGTCCTTGTACTTCCAGCACTTCAACTGCTCCAGCTGCCTCGCATGCAGCTGATGGTGTGATTGGTACTGCTCATGTCCACTCACATTTTGTTTCAAATACAACCCCTAAGTCTACATCTTCTAATGTTCAAAATGCTCTGTCTCCTGCCACTTCCACCGGTAAAACTTATGAGGTAAACGTTGTTCAATCTACCTCGACTGGTAAAAATAAATCAAAGAAAGGAAGAGGTAAGAATAAGGAGAGTAAAAATAATAATCAAAATGAGCAAACTAAAACTCCTCCTGTTGAAGATCGGGATAAGCGCAAGCCATGCTACCCTTGCCTTATCTGTGGTGACGATCACTACACGAAGGATTGTCCTCGACATGTCGAAGTTACTAAGTTCCTTCAAGGAACGCCGAAACCATCTATGCCGGTAGTCTTGTCCCAACCCTTCCCGTCTCAGCAACAGGCCTCGTTGGTCATTCATGACCAACCCTCTACTTCTACGACATCATATATTTTTATGTGTACCGGTGATTCTACGAAAAATAATGTTGCACTCACGACTAGAGCTAAAGACTATACTCCATCTAAGGAGAAGGTTGACGATTTACCTCCTACTCTGGTTCAACCCTCTCCACCGAATCCACCTACGAACGGTCCTCTTCATCTCGAACAACCGAGTCTTGATACAGTTCTACGACCACCCCCAAAAGGTGTCGTTAAGAAATCAGCCTACAATCCTCATGCTCATGCGGCCCAAAACTATAGCATTGTCGAAGATCTGGCCCAAGCACCTTCAACGATGTTTGCCCTTGAAGTCCTTCAGTATTGTCCTGCACAACGAAGGGCTCTGTTGAAATCTATAGGTGGAATTGATCCAACAGATACAAATTTGATAGTCTTTGACTTGGAAGACCATATTCTAAGGTTACCCCCACAACTTGCGTTTCAGATACAAGTTGTTGTCGCCGACAAGAACATTTGTCGAACTGTTATTGATGAGGGTGCCTCTACATGTGTAATGTCTTTCGCTTGTTGGAAAGCCATTGACTCTCCTCCTTTAAATGAATCACAAAATACTTTGAAAGCCTTCAATGGCTCTGGTTTTAAGCCTTACGGTGTTCTTCCATCATTCCCTGTTACTCTAGAAGGTAAGACAGTCCAAGTTGAAGTGAAAGTTTTCGATGCTCCCCTGGATTATAATCTTCTACTTGGTCGTAGCTGGATAGATTCTATGCACGCTGTTGTGTCAATGCTTTTCCATGTCGTGTGATTTCCTCATCAGGGAAAAGTTGTTACGGTTGATCAACTTGCCTTCTTTAATTCTGATACTCGTACTAGCAATGTGTCGTTTATAGCTAAAACCCCACCGGGTTACGAGAATGTCGGTGTCATCCTTTTAAAAGTCTCTTCGTTAATGGGCACTTTCCCCATACCACCTCCACCCGATATTCCACGCCCGTCAGTGGCTTCTATTAATATGATCTCCGTTGTACCTCATGATCTTCCTGTGTCTTCTGACCCTTGGATAGTCCCTGATCCAGGAGATCATACTCATTTCGGCGACATCATGTCGTTAAGTCCGGTTGAGTCTACTTATCAAGCCATTCAATCGACAACCCTTTCTACACCCTCTCTTGATGCGTTGTCTCCTGATCCTTTCTGTGTCATCTTTCCCACTGACGAGATGATCATGTCCATCATGGAGGACACCCCTTGGGACGATGGGCATCATCGTTCCATACTGTTTCTGGAACAACACACTCTAAAGAATTACCAACGGATTTCGACTTCGTCGACCGTTGTTGTCATATCGATCGTTCCCAGATCTACACATGATGTGTTTGCCGAAGGGAACCTCAGTAATATTTCTCCCACGATACCCATTGATATATCAGTTAAACTTGGGATAGTTGAAAATGTTCACATTAGAGCTTCGTGTTCTCTAGAAGAAATCGTCACTTATACATCTTTGTTTAAATAATTTCGTGACATCTTCGCATGGAGCTACAAAGAGATGCCAAGTATCGACCCTTCTATTGTTGTACATGAAATTAAGACATACCCCGAAGCTAAACCAGTCCGACAACGCCTACGTCCAGTCCACCCACGCAAAGCGGCGGCTATCAAACTCGAAGTTGAAAAACTTCTCAAAGCCGGTTTTATTTATCACGTGGCTCTGACAGAATGGGTTTCCAACCCTGTACCGATTGATAAGAAAGGTGGTAGTATACGTGTTTGTGTTGATTATCGGGATATTAACAAAGCCTGTAGAAAGGAAAACTTTCCAACCACTTTCGTCGACCAGATCGTCGATGACTGTGTCGGTAGTGAAATTTTTTCTCTCATGGATGGTTTCTCCGACTATAATCAAATTAACATCGCTCCTGAGGACCAACATAAAACTGTTTTTATTTGTCCTTGGGGTACTTTCGCCTATAGAAAACTTCCCTTCGGTCTTAAGAACACAGGTGCAACATTTCAACGTGCTATGTCTTATGCGTTTCACGATATAAAGCATATCGTTCAACCTTATTTGGACGATTTGCCAGCTCATTCTTTACGCCGAGTCGATCACCCCACTCATCTCTGAATAAATATATAAAACAAAAAACATTTAAATATGATGAAAATTCAAAAACATTTTTTTAAAAAAAAGAGAAAATTTGTGTACTTCTTACCGAGGTCTCTCCACTGAGCATCCTCAGGCAATGCTAGATTCGTATCTCCTCGGAAATCCAACCCGGCATAGGCGTAGTCATCGACCATCAGCATCTGGTTTTGCAACCAGTCAAAGAAAATATCATCATATTTGACGATTGGTCCTGCCACGTGTCGGGCCATGAGCCGACACCATCGTAACATCCTCAGATCCCTAGGACCCGAAAGATTCCACTAGACCTGTAGTCAAAATATAGGGACCCTCTCTAAGAAGAAAGACACTAACAAAGATCCATATCCAAATTGTTTCAGTTCTCCCCGCCTGCACTTGGTCAGTTGTCTTTTGATACTGCGTAATACTACATCAGCCCAGTTAAATACTCGGGGCTCATTACATTCGATGGCGTACTGGAAGTAGCTTTGTAATGCCATATGTGGAGTTGCACTTCCGACCATCCGAGAAATAGTAAAGAGAATAGTGTGGAGAGTCAAGTCAGTTACTCCCCAGATTGCCACTTTCCCTTTCTTTCTTTCGGCCTCAGGTACGCAGTATTGGTTGCAATATTCACTCATTTTTAACCCACCTGCTCTACTGTCGGTCAGACTGACATAGGACCCACACCTGGATAATCCGGTCAAGAAATATATGTCCTCGATGTCAATAGCTAATGTGTGAGCTCCTACAATGAAAACTTGCTGGTCCGGATCCCACATTCGGACTAGATACTCCAATAATCGGACTTGGGCTCTCATGCCCGCGATACAGAAGTATTTTAAGAGACCACAATCTCTTAAAACAACTATGGTGGGAGGGTGATTCTCGGCATTTGCGTTATCCTCCTCATGTTCTCGTTCTCGCCACTCAAGTACAATGTTTGTGGCTCTTTACCTGCATAAGAAACATAAAAAGATGATTAATGATCTTATTCATGAAGTGAATCTTTTCTATTGGCTAAACGTTTCAAAAAAATTTGAGTTTTGCGCTGCTCGCAGGTGGCATATTATGCACAGTGCGAACTTCTCGCAGGCAGATTAAGACCCACCTATGAGAACGAGTCATTCTCGCAGGTCCCGTATGGGCCACCTGGGAGAATGCCTCCACGCATATATGGTTCAAAAAACTAACTTAAAACGAAACTTTTAACCAATGAAATCAAATTTTTAAACCATGAAAAGATCAGGAATGAAGAACTTACCAAGATGCTGCTGACGGCTCGTCAAATGATCACTCGTAGCTCCCAGAAATCGACGCCGAATTCAGAGGGTAAAATGAGGGTTTTTGGAACTCAATGGTAAAAATATGAAATGATATGGTAAATTTAGTTATTTACTCATTTTAATTACTTTTTACTATGTCAATTTTGGGTTTTTTATATTTATTTATTATTTAAACCTAATCACTAATGTGGAAATGAGTGTAATGACTTGCATGTGTGAAACATGGATGATTATGGACATATTTTTCTCTGGTGTGGTATGATTTTGATTGTTTTTTATGGTTTTTACATAAAACCTCGAGCACCTTTTTGTCTGTTCTTGCACTCGTGAAAAACATAAGAACGTGATTGAGTATAGTTTTATCACTTTTTCAGGCTCACTGACGTTATACGAAAAAGGAACCCCCCTGGATTTTTCTTTAAGCTCTTTTTAGACTCTCTAACCAGGAAAAGATTGTCGAGCGACCTTGCTATTTTCACGCTCATTAAAGTATTTGAAGTATGCATCTTTAGAGCGATAGTTTAACCCTTTTTCGGTCTCGTTAGACTACTGTACGAAAAAGGAAATGAGAGAGTTCTCTTTTAAAGTGTTTTTTCAAACTCTATAATCTTGAAAAACCTTCGAGTTTACTATCTCTGGACTCATTAAACAAACATTGACAGACCCTTGATGGGACCGAACCACTCCTTCTTAGGGTTCGTTAAAAATACTCCGAGGGACTCGTCCGAAGGATGAGCTTATATCAACAAGCATATGTGATCCTCCTTGAGCTTGCGTAAAAAATAAAGAGTACTTGGCGATAGTGGGAAATTTGGGAAAGGGATATGTTTCATTTCCGTATTGATTGGCAGTAAGTGTCATTCTTGAAACACTTGGCCCTATTCATCATTTTGAAGTTGGTTTTGGAAATCCATTTGTCTCTCTTCGATTGATTACAAGGTCATTTCCTATGTCATCTTTGATTCAATACTGCAAAGATCATTGTCATGTCATTTATATGTTAAAGAGAAGTTCAACCAAGCCCTATATTAAATTGACCATCTGGGTTATCTATTCTCTGCAATATTAGAGCCTTCCACTGTGTCAGTCAATTACCACATGCTCATTTCACCTTCAAACTCTTGCTACTCATTCGTTTTCATTGATGGGGATAAAATGTCAAAGGCCCTCATATTGAGTTTTGTTAAAATTCGACTTTAACACATTATCGGAATCAAGACAGAAATTATTTAGTACCTTGGAGCTTGCATCCCTCGATGGAAGAAGTTTCTAAGCTTTTAAATGATGGAGTTTACATCATTGGCCCCTGTTCGAAAGATTTCGTCGGATGTTGACATCAACTCATTTTATTCACACTCGTCGATTGTGCTATAGTACCTTAGTCAGTGACATCAATGGTGATTTCCCTCGCACTTGTTAATGGATTTGTATCAGTAGGTAATCAAAGTGGTTTTACGCCATATTAGAGCTTCAACACATGTAATCTTTGTAGTTAGATTAAGTACTTTGGGTGATGAGATGAAGATACAGATTTCTCGTATTTGTCCAGGTTGTGATGGGTATGTATAATTTGCGACACATAGATCCACTATGTATGTTTGTGGCTATATTGTCTTGATTGAAAATCATGCATAGATCTGATATATTGGTGGCTATACTTTATATTAGCTGATGGCATGGATCCAGAGTGTATGATTGGTGGCCGTGACATTTGTTTATGATGTCATAAGTCTATGATCGAGTATGGGAATGCCTACCTCAAAAATTGTGGTATATATGTTATTCTGTAGATGCTTGGTTTTTTTGCAGGTTTTCGATTAGATGTGATCTTGGTTCTTCAGTACACACATGCGACTTACAAAGTCTATCATCCTTTGGATTTCGATCGGACTTTGGGGGCATTCTGCATTTATCCATAAATTTAGTCATCATGGTCACTGGTTCCAATCTCAGACTTTGGGGGGCATTCTGTTATCCATAAATTTGGTCATCATGATGATGTAATGATTGTGATGAACTCAGGCTCTTCATTGGAACTCTTTCCTGAGAAAAGGTTACCTTTTGTCTCTTTCAGAAATCACATTTTTAAGGGAGGTTCACAGGCTACCAATACATTTGCCTGCGAGAATGCATGATTCTCGCAGGCTACCAATACATTTGCCTACGAGAATGCATGATTCTCGCAGGCTACCAATACATTTGCCTGCGAGAATGCATGATTCTCGCAGGCTACCTTAAGGTAGGGTGCGAGAGGTTCGCACTGTACCTAACTGCTAGGGTGCAAACATCTTCTAAAGAAGGGAAAAAGATAGATTCTCGAACCTTCTAGAAGGGAATCTTCTAGAAGGATGAGATGACATTCGAATGGTTATCTAAGTACTCGCTTTCCTGATATCTTGGGATCATTCCTATCCAAGTAACTAATCCATTCTCTCTTATAAATTGAGGGGAATGCTCATGAAAAAGGTTAAGCAGCAAATTAGCAAGAGATTTATTGGAGAATTAGTGTAAGATTGTATGAAGGACTGATGCTACAACAGTTAGAGACACCAGCAAGGTTATCAAAAGTGGTTGATCTTCTTCATGCATGAGCAAGTGTGTGTCAGAGCTAGGAGCCATCGAAAGGAAGTTTGCAACATCAAGGCTCTGGTTGTAAGTCTTTCTTTCTATCAATTTAATACAGTAATATGTTCCTTTCCCATAAAGCTAATGTCACTTTATTACATAACTCCTTGATCATATGTATAGATTAGCTATTGAATATATTGAGTTGTCTTCACTTCGATTGGTTTGTACTGTTGTGATCTTGACGGAACGAGAGCATTGGAGCGAAGATGGACAATAGAGACCCAAGGAAACAATCACAAGGTATGTTCGTGATTCTTGCCTCTTAGTCCATTCATTAGTGTAAATCTAGGGAAAGAGTATTATTCTGTCTTGCTTTGTTCTAGATCCAGGTGGATCTAGGGAGATCGGTTTGTGTCCGTACTTACGGATTAATCCTAAAACAAAAAGGAAATATGTTGGATCCTTAACATCGGTTGATTGGAAAATTTCCTCATATTCATCATAAGTAGGACAAGATGTCTCATGCTCATCTTTTTTTGATTTGAAAACTTCGTCATAGGTACACCCATCTTGTTGGTTATGGAGCTTGATTATCTTCTTGATTCATAGTTCTTGTTTCAACCGCGTCTGGACCCCATTACTTGATCGAGGGTGTGTGGAGGATTTCCCCCCCACTTCTCTCGCCAGGGGAGTCCAAGTGGGGGAGGGGGGAGAGAAATTTTGGAGCCCCCCCCTGGCATGAGATTCAAGGGCAATGACCCCGAAGAGATTTTTTGGGAAAAATTGCCTTGTAAAATATTGTAATTTCATAGTCAATCTGGACCGTTCATTATAAGGTTGCAGATCTGACAGTAGAAGTTATGTTATGGATATTTTCCCTAGAAAGAAACCCTCTTTTGTGTATGAGGGAATTGTATTGTGGCTATGTGAGTGAGTGAATAGTGTCTTCTGAGAGAGGAAACTATGAGAGAAAAAAGATGAAGTTACAACGAGTATGTTGTAGGTTGTATCCCTTCATTTGCTAGATAATAATAAAGGAAGGTCTTGGAAATTTCTCTGGTGGAAGTAGCCCACACTGGGTGAACCACGTATATCTGTGTCTGACTAATGTGTTGTGTATCTTATGTGTTTTATTTCCGCATTTATTTTATTTTATTTCTCTGTGATCCTATTTTTCCAACAACTGGTATCAGAGAAAAATGTAACTCACATAAAAAGAGGGTTCCTGGTTCAAGTGGGAGCAATGGTGGAAGATGGAAAGTTTAAGGTCGAGAAATTTAATGGACAAAACTATTAGTTATGGAAGATACAAATGGAAGATTATTTATATCAAAAGGATCTTTACCTATCATTGGGCGGAAAAACAAAATAAACGGTGAGTATGAAGGATGAAGAATGGGAGATTCTTGACAGAAAGGAACTGGGAACGATATGGTTGTGCCTGGCAGCATCGTTGGCTTTCAATATTTCAAAATAAAATACAACGAATGATCTGATGAACGCATTGGATAAACTATATGAAAAACCATCAGCTTCCAACAAGGTATTTCTAATGAAGAGATTATTTAATATGAAGACATCAGAAGATGGGTGTGTTGTTGATCATTTAAATGAATTCAATACAGTTACTAATTAGCTAATTTATGTAAAAGTGGACTTTGATGATAATGTTAGGGATCTTATAATGATTATTACTATAAATATGGAACAACTTGGTCATGGTTGTAAGTAACTTTGTCTCTAGTTAAAACACTCTGAAATTTGATGATGTTGTTGGTGTTATCCTTAGTGAGGAAATGCGATGGAAAAACACAGGTGAGACATCGGGTAATGCATTGATCATGGAGAATAGGGGAATACAAAGTGAAAGAGGAAAGAGTCCAAGAAACCATGGGAATTCTAGGAAGGTTAGATCCAAATCAAGACTAGGAAAGATAGAGTGTTGGAATTATGGGAATAAAAGACATCTGAAGAAAGACTACAGAGATCCAAAGAAACAAAGAGATGGACAACAAGATAAAAATCAGGAAGAAAATGTAGCAAGTGATGTGTTACAAGATGCTTTGATTCTTTCTTTAGATAATATTACCGAGTCTTGGGTAGTAGATTCAAGAGATTCATTTCTTGCCACACCCCATAGGAAATATTTTCAAAATTATGTTCAATGTGATTTTGGAAAGGTTTATTTGGGTGATGATGAACCATGTCAAATTCTTGGAATGAGTAAGGTACAAATAAAGAAAAAGAATGGAAACCAATGGTTACCGAAAGAGGGCATACATATACCAGATCTGAGGGAGAAATCTAATTTCAACAGGACAATTGGTAAGTGAAGGTTGTGTATCAACATTTACAGATAAGGCGTGGAAGGTCAGTAAAGGATCACTAGTAATGGAGAAAGGAGAGAAGGTAAGTACATTGTATTTATGTAATGGTAATGCTAACTCTTCTATCTCTTTAGATTCTACAGGAGTGGATACAACATCGTGGAATCTTAGGCCTGGACACATGAGTGAGAAAGGGATGCAAATACTTCACAAAATGAGATTTGGATGTTTGTGAACACTGTGTTTATGGACAACAAAAGAGAGTCAGATGTATTAGGGTTGGAAAGGAAAATACGAGTGAAAAGTTAGATATTGTGCATACATATGTATGGGGAACAACTTGGGTATCATATATTGGTGGCTCTCATTATTATGTTACTTTTTATTGATGATGCAACTAGAAAAACTTGGGTTTAGTGCATTCGACAAAAATCATATGTTTTTGACACTTTAAAGAAATGGAAAGATTTGATTGAGAATGAGAATGAAGAAAATAGAACAAAGCTTGAGGAAAAATCCAAGAAGTGTACCTTTATTGTATACAGTGTTAATTATTTTGGTTATTGCTTATGAGATTATGAAAATCATAAAATAATTAGAAGTAGAGATGTGGTATTCAATGAAAAGGTCATGTACATAGATCATTTACAGGGAAAGAAACATGAAAAAGAAAAAACAGAATACACAGTGCTTGATGAAATCAAAGAAAATGAAATTCCAAAGGTACTAGAAAATCAAAATGTACAACAAAAAGAGCAACAGATACCTCAAACTCCTGCAAGTGCTATTAGAATATCTACCAAGTTAAGTAGACCCCCTGAATGATACTCTCCTTCATTATATTATTTATTCTTGATTGACTCTGGTGAACTAGAAAGTTATGAAGAGGCAATGCAAATAGACACTAAAAAGAAGTGGGAACAAGGCATGAAAGAGGAAATGGATTCCTTGGTAAATAACTAGACTTGGGACTTGGTTCAATTGCCTGCAGAAAAAAAAAGCATCGCATAATAAATGACTTTACAGGTTGAAGGAGGAAGATGGAGGCAAAAAGTGATACAATGATAGACTTGTTGTAAAGGGGTTAGCACAAAAGAAAGGTATATATTTTGATGAAATATTTTCTCTTTTTGTTAAAATGACTTCAATTAGGACTATTTTAAGCCTTGTGGAAGTAGAAGATTTTCATCTTGAACAATTAGATGTAAAAATAACTTTTCTCCATGGGGATTTGGAGGAAGAGATTTATATGCAACAACCAGAGGGGTATGAGGTCAAAGGAAAAGAGAATTTGGCATGCAAGTTGAAGAATAACTTGTATGGCCTAAAGCAATCTCCAAGGCAGTAGTATTTGAAGTTTGACAGGTTTATGACAAAAAATGTTATAGTAGATGTCATTTTGATCACTATGTTTATTTTAAGAGGCTAGAAAATGGAAGCTATATTATCTTGCTATTGTATGTAGATGAAATCCTTGTTGCAGGGTCTAACATGCAAGATACAAATGTGCTAAAAAAAAATTAGCTAATTCATTTGCGATGAAGGATTTGGGTGCTGCAAAGAAAATCCTTGGTATGAGAATAACAAGAGACAAGAAAAATCGCAAATTGACATTGTCTCAGGGTGAGTACATAGAGAAGGTGTTGGAGAGGTTTAGAATGCAGAATGAAAAACTAGTTAGTACACCTTTGGAAATCCATTTCAAATTAACCAAGGAAATGTGTCCCAAGACACATGAGTGGATAGAAGGTCAAGGGTCCCTTATTCATCAATAGTTGTCAGTTTGATGTATGTTATGGTGTGCAAAAAACTAGATATTGCACATGTAGTGAGATTTGTGAGAAGGTATATGAACAATCCACGTAAAGAACATTGGGAGGAAGTAAAGTGGATTCTCAGGAATTTGAGAGGCACTACTACTCATGCATTATGTTTTGGAGGTTCAAACATTGTTCTACTTATACAGGGATATATTTATTCAGTTATGGCAGGTGATAAAGATAGTAGGAGAAGCACCACAAAATATGTTTTTTAATTCAGTAAGTTGGATTTCGAAACTAAAAAAAGTTGTTTCACTTTCAACAACGAAAGCATAGTATGTTTTTGGTACAGAGGCTAGTAAAGAGATGATTTGGTTACATAGGTTTATGGAGGAATTGGGAAAGAAGAAGGAGAATAGTAGGTTGTAATATGATAGAGAAAGTACCATTCATATTGCAAACAACTCAACCTTCCATTATAAGACTAAGCATATACAAATCAGGTAACATTTCATACTATATGTTTTGGAAGATGGACAATTGAAGTTGGAAAAGATACATACTAGCTAGAATCCTGCAAACATGTTAACAAAGGTAGTAACAAGGGAGAAACTGATTTTCTACTCAGTTTTAGTTGGTCTTCAAGCATGAAGGTGAAGATGAGAATTTTTCTAGGTCCAAGGTGGATCATAGTCCAACATGTACAACAACAGTGAAGTTGTTGTGATTAGTCTCCAAGTGAAAGATTGTTGGTTGTGGAGCCTGATTATCTTCCTAATTCAGAGGTCTTGTTTCAACAATGTTTGGACCTCATTACCTGACAAGGGGGTGTGGAGGGGATCCCCCCCCCCCACTTCTCTCACCAGGGGAGTCCATGGTGGTAGTGAGAGAAATAATTGTATTGCAGTTGTGTGAGTGAGTGAATATTGTAATCTAAGAGAGGATATTGTGAGAGAAAGAAGAGGAAGTTACAACTGGTATGTTGTAGGTTGTATCCCTTCATTTGCTGGAAAATAATAAAGGAAGGACCTGGCAATTTTTTTGGTGGACGTAGCCCACACTAGGTGAACGACATATATATGTGTCTCTATTGTGTTGTGTATCTTCTATGTTTTGTTTCCGCATTTGTTTTATTTTATTGTTGGATCCTGATTATCTTCCTAATTCAAAGGTCTTGTTTTAGTCGCGTTTGGACCCCATTACTTAACGAGGGGGTGTGGGGGGGATTTCCCCCTCACTTATCTCACTAGAGGGGTCCAGGGGGGCCAACACCCTTGAAGTGAAATTCTGAGAAAAAAATCCTTGTAAAATATTGTAATTTCGTAGTCAATCTGGATTTCTCATTATAAGGTTGCAGATATGACGATAGAAGTTATGTTAGGAATTTTTTCCCTAGAAGGAAACCCTCTTTTATGTATGAGGGAATTGTATTGTGGCTATGTGAGTGAGTGAATATTGTAATCTAAGAGAGGAGATTGTGAGAGAAAGAAGAGGAAGTTACAACAGGTATGTTGTAGGTTGTATCCATTCATTTTCTAGATAATAATAAAGGAAGGAACTGGAAATTTCTCTGGTGGATGTATCCCACACTAGGTGAACCGTGCATATCTGTGTCTCTATTGTGTTCTGTATCTTTTGTTTTTTGTTTCCGCATTTATTTTATTTTATTGCTTTGCGATCCAGTTTTTCTAACACATCCAACACACTTGTGTCATCGACCTCATCGGTTATTTCTAATGGTGTATCATAGGTCGTTGTTTGGTCTTCCTATATGCACACATCCTCAACATGGATGTATGCATGCTCCTCCACCCATCCTTCATGCTTATTTCTCTTCAATTCTACCCTATGCCTTTAAAGAAATCCTCATCCAAGTCCCATGGCCAACTTCCATACTTGATGGTGTAGTAGCCTTGAAAGGACATAGTTGCACAGTTCTCCTCACCTAATGCTAGATACTCCAAGTAGTAAGGCATGTGTTTAATTACTGCTAGCTCCCTCTTGGCTTGAATGTAATGCGAAATTTCATCCATGAGTTCCTAATTTGTCTTCATATTCTTACCCTTGTATGATCCCTCTTCACTGTTGTTATAAAGTTTTTCCTATTGTTGTAGGTTTATGTAGATTGCCTGACTCAGATATGTTGTTAAACAATTGGATGGCATGCAAAGTATTTACTGTATGAACCCCTTATTGTTGGCTGTAAATTATTTTTGTTGTAAAGATCATGTCAAACACATGTAGGCTCCCTCAATTACCCAATCAAATCAACCCTTACTGTTTTCATCTTCTGTAGGATAACTGTTGGTTGTATTTTTATGTGTTTGTTGAGCTAGTAGTATTTCCAAACACAATTGATACAAGACGTATATAAAAACAAGTAATAAAATAACAGTGAGAAACAAAGCCAATAAGTCTGCTTTACTAACAATCAATTATTGAATAACAACTTACGAATTTGTCTTTGAATCACATTGGTAATTTGATGGAAATGCTAACTGGGAATAAGAAGAAATACATATGGATGTAGCATCACCCAATCTCCACAAATTGGTTGTTATGATGACCTCTTCTCCACATCTCTGTTGTCCATAGAATATTCGACCCTCTTGAAGATGGATCAGCCCCTTCTCAACTCAAACTCTACCCAGAATTGAAGTGACCAGCCCAACCATAGAAATCAGCCCCTGATCCAGGTGGATATTGGTGGCCACCCACCTATTCCAACTTGTTCCTCTTGATAGTTTTTAGTTCAGCATGTTCTTTTGTACTTCTTTGTAATTGTGGGTTCTACACTTCTGGGGTGATATGAATCCCTACACATCTTCCAGGAGGAGACTGGTAGCCTCCCACCTAATCCAACTAGCTTATTTTGGATGTTTTCATGTCAGCACATCTTTCTGTACTTCCATGGTTGTTTTGGGGCCCTAAACACTGTTTTTTTGGCTTGCCACTTTTGATGGTATAATGTGTAGTTCTCTAAAAGACCTTTCTAATGGGCTATCATGCGCCTAAAACAGAGGTCGTATGCAAAAAATATGACCCTGGGAAGTTGAGCTACCAACTTACCCATAGGGGCCCACATGACTTTTGGTGTTCCACCTCTTCGGGTTAGATTTTTGGATGTCTAAGGTTTTGGCATTCATGAGTAATATTAAAAATGTCTCTAGAGCCTCATTGTAATCATTCTTCTCAAACGGATGCGCATAGCAGCCACATCTCTTCTCAGAGATAACTACCACCATTCGAGCGAGTTGTTTCAGTTCTGCAGTTTTACAGTTTCAACCTATTTCATTTATTCAATAGAAGATATTGTTCACTAGATATCTATGTTGTTTTCCATATCTCTGTGTTTATTATATTCAGTCTGTTAATCATTTCGTTTTGCTGCTAAATCCGGATCAACCCCAATAGGAAGAGGTTCAACCCTCAAGGGAAGATAAATCCGCCCCAATATGAACTCGACCTTTCTACAAAAAACTCGACCTCCCTGTGATTAGATCGACCCCAAACTCAGCAAATTGTTCCTCTCGTCAAAGAAGATCAACCGTTGAAACTAGCTTTTGGTCTTAGAGGAAGATCTAAAAATGTTTTTAATTGGCTAAGAGCTCGTCTTCTTCAGAGGTAAAGATACAAGTAATAGCCCAAGACCTACACCATCTAGCTAGAGTGGAAGTCCACCCTCTTACTGTTTAATAAAAGTGGTTTTCCTTTAATAATGTTGATGATAACCAGTATTCATAAATAGTAGCCACTAATAACTATCAGGATAATTGGATTAACAACATAATTATAATATATTTTTCCACGTTAAAAAAATAAATAACAAATTTACACATGTTTTACAAATATGATATTTATAAAAAAACAATACTTATTTTTAATTATCATGGAAAAAGAATAACTCTGAAAATTACTACACAGGGAAGACAAATGCATTCTTCCACTCAATAATGCATTATACAACTCAATATAGAAATAAGAAATGTGTAACGTCCCATAACATGACATTTGACATTAAGTGGATCAAGTATAATAATGGGAATTTGGAAAAAATATACAGCCAACCTGTCTATCTATTGTCAAAGAAATATGTGGAGCCTTGAGGCACTGCCAGAACACAAAATAAGGCAGTTTACTCAATCATATTATTCAATTTAGAAAGTCAAGATTGGAAATTCATTAAATGAAACTTACCAACACGCTACTCTTTCTGAACATCACTTTTATTCATTGAATCTGATCTGGACATGATAGGCTTCAAGAGAACAGGTCTTTTTGCAACAGTTGAACTTGAAGAGTTGCTGCAAAAGCTGCCAAGGAATATGGTAGCAACTGTCTTATCTTTTGATGAAACCTTTGCCACTTCTCACCGTCTTTGTTGCTTTACAGAGCTCATCCAGTCCAGCCTCCTGACCTGGCATGCATCAGTTACCAAATAAATCAATGCTATTGCTCGACAACTCCTGTCAGTACGTCCATACTGTTACCCCACAAGCCTTAGAAAAAAATTCAACAACATTTCCAAAATACAAATTATTATGTTTAAATATATCTGTACAAATATTGGATCAATTGGAGAGCACAATATCAGGGAAGTACCCAAAAAAAGTCTTTGCCTTGAGGAGTTTAATGTGTCTAAACACATTTTGTATTTGAAAATCTTATTTGATTACAGGCCGTCAGGTCTTATTACGCTTTGACTGGTGAATCTCTGTGCAGCTCCTATCAGGTTGGAAATTTAAATTAATGGTCATTTCTATTGGAAGAATTTGAGAACAAAATATGGACACGTTAAAGCCTCACAACTATCCATCTCTATCTACATAAGGAAAAAAACAGAAAATGCAGAATACATGGAAAAATCATCACCACCAACCATTCCAGCCATGACATCAGCACATCTCCTTCTTCCAATCTTTGAGGAATAAATTAGACAAAATTTATTGGACATCAATAAAATAAAACCTTTGAAATAGAACAAGGACGGCTGGTTAAAATCTTGAAATAGATCGAAGACGGCTTATTATTAAAATCCAAAACATAACCAAAGTCAACTATCTTTTATGTTTATCTCCAATCTCCTCCATAACCAAGTCAACTATCTCTATGTTTATCTCCACCTCCTCCATCAGAGGCCCAACGATATATATATATATATATATATATATATATATATATATATATAAACTCTGCACAAAATCTTTTAGAATGAGGAGCCAAAGAATTCAATATCATGGAATTAATGTTAATGTTGTGGTATTTACTTAAATTGAGTATATATATTGAGGTACTGTTATGGTTGGGGTTTGACCAGTGACTTTGAACTAATCAATCAAATTTTTGTTATACAGTTAAATTCAAAAGTCACATTAACTATATCAATGTTATGCTGGTTTTTTATTCATAACTTTCAGCTAATCAATCAAATTTGTGTTATACAGTTAAATTCAAAAGGATCATTAAAAACATTACAATTTACCATTAATTATAAATATTTATATATACCTTTTAAAAAAAATTATACTTTTACATTATCATAAAATCAATATTCCTAAATTTATATTTTTACATTATTACATTCCCCACATTTACATTTAGAAAAATTATCTAAAATGGACACTTCATTCTCACACAGTCAATGTTTTAACACAACCCAAACCTCTTACAATCAACAAATTATCGAACTTGCCCTTAAACATTGAATGTTTTAACACAACCCAAACCTCTTACAATCAACAAATTATCCAACTTGCCCTTAAACATGACCCAGGCCAGACTCCTAACTTTTGACTGCATAATAACACACCATTTTTGCTTGACTCGGAATATGAACCACTAATCTAGCAACAATAATTATAATCAGAACCCAACATACATTATTTCTGCTTCCATGGCTACAAATAGCCAAAAAGCCCCATTCTACTTCATCATTATCACCAAAACCAAGGAGAGGAGGGGAAGCTTAATGGCTCCAATGGAAAATGGCTGCTATGACCATCAATATGGCAATAACCATCAATATGGCAAGTTCCACTTTGTGCTAATACATGGTGCAGGCCATGGAGCTTGGTGCTGGTACAAGCTCATTCATCTTCTGCAAAACTCTGGGCATAAGGTCACCACCATGGATCTCACAGGATCAGGCCTGAACACTGTGGATCCTGATTCAATCACTTCCTTTGAAGATTATGACAGGCCTCTGATGAAAATACTCTCAGAAATACCTCACTCTCAGAAGGTCTGCAATAACCATGGATTCAATTGCCTGTGACAGTAAAGCTAGTTCAGTTTCCATGTAAGTTGTGAAGTTATTTGGTATTTTATCTGTTGTTTGATTGATGTATAGGTTGTGCTGGTTGGCCACAGTGCTGGAGGACTGAGCTTGAGCCATGCAATCCATGTATTTGGCCATAAGATTGCTGTTGCAGTTTATGTTGCTGCCACCATGCTGTCTCATGGGTTTTGTACCGACCGAGATATCCAGCAGGTTGACCTTATGAATCCAAAGGAATTATTGCTATTTGATGTTGTAATCTGAGCTTCGGAGATGATTTTAAGGACCCACCTTGGTTTTTTTATATGCAGTTTTTGTTGTATATTTTGTAGAAGTATGAAACTGGGTCTAAGCATACAAAATATTTACGCTGACTTTTAATACTGTATATGCAGTTTTTGCTCTGTAGAAACTGAAATTAACAGTTAAAAATCTCCAAACATGTTTCATATGCTTACACCCAGTTTTATATACAGGTGTATTCCTTTTTTTAATCGGGGAATGAAATTTTCCAATTCAATATGTGCAGGGAGTTCCAGACCTGTCAAACGAATCTGAATTCTACCATGGTCTTGGATCAGAATATCCCCCAACAAGCTCAATGATACGCAGAGAATTGCAACAAGAAATTCTATATCAACTCAGCCCACCAGAGGTATAAAATCTATCAGAATAGCACGACAAAATAACTCCCTGGTTTCATTGGTAATTAAGGCCCGTGTTTTTTTTTGAAAAACGATAACCCATCTGATTTTATGCAGTTTTCAATCATCACCCAGTGATTTCCACCAAAACCCAATTGGACTATAGAGGCCACTTAAAACGCAGTGACTATTTTTTTCATTAATATTGATGTGGGTATATTCAAATTACAGGATGCTGCTCTGGCCTCACTGCTGATAAGACCAACATCATTGCTGGCATTCCAGACAGCCAATTTTATTGCAACCTCAGAAGAATTTATGAAGGTTCCAAGAGTTTATATAAAGACCTTGCAGGACAGAGTCTTACTGTTGGATAAACAGGAAGCCATGATCAAGATGTGGCCTCCTGATAAGGTATTTAGCATGGATACCGACCACAGTCCTTTCTTTTCTTCTCCTCTGGAGCTCCACGGGCACTTGCTTCACATTGCCCAGCTGTTTGCAGGTTGAAGATGCTCCAACAATAGTTGTAATTCGTCTTTGGTGATATACTAAATATATATATACCATCGTGCTTTTGATGCTGGTTCATATGTGCATATTTCTATTGATCCCATTGTTCATTTCAACATGGGAATGAACAATACTGTAAAAATAAATGAATGAACTTTAGAGGCGAGAGCCAATATCAGTCCTTATAATGCATCACTCAGCTTGTTAATGCACCTGTAAATAGAAGAAAGCTTGTTTTATATTGAATACGGAGATCCCACTGGGAAAGAAGTGTGAACGCTAAAGGACAAGAATTCAACAGATAAGTACACGCTATATTTAATAAATGGGTTGACGTCATTCCTTTGGATGAGAATTCAACACGTTGGTCCAGCTTGTTTACATTGCGGGGAAGCTTACACTTCCATGGTTTCCGAGCATAATTATGATTATTAATATAGTTTAAACATGTTGCGATTTGATTTTTTTGATTGTTTATTGTATAATATAAGTGTTATAAGAGTTATCATCCATTTTACTGGTAAAGTCTAGGGAGGTGAGTCTCATGGGATAGCATAATTGGTGAGACACTCCGAAAGAAATCACAGTTATAATAATAATAATAATAATCTATCCCCTTCGTCCAGGGTATTATACATACTCTACCTCCTCTGGATTTGAACCTGTGACCTCTTAAAAGGAAACATATGTTCTTAACCATTAGGCCCACACAGGCTGTATACATACTCTATTCTTCTAGATTTGAATTTGTGACGTCTTAGAAGAAAACACTTGCTATATGATTTAAACCTTCATTAATTATTATTTAATTAGTTGGTTGAGATTATACATAAAGTGATCGGGTTTTTCCATTCTCATAGCAAGGTGTGTTAATTTTAACAATTTAATTTCCTCTATTTTATTATTGATTAGGTTTTAGATTAGATTTTGAGTGTATTTTAGATTAGATTTTGTTAAATATTTCTTTGTAGTAAACTTTATTTTTGTTATTAAAATTTGATGATAAAAAAAGTCACATTCAGTGATCTTGACTTTTAATAATTTAAGTTGATTCAGAATCCTAAAAACATTTTGTGACTATCTTTTAGATAATAGTAGAACTTTATTCATGTCTAAATATTCTATCAAAACAGATATATAACTGAAAAAAAATATACACAAACTATAAATTTAACTTAATCCTTTTTAATCCTTTTTATATTGCTTAATTGAAAAATATCTCAAACATTAATTTACCTTAATCCTTTTCATATTACTTAATTGAAAAATATCTATTAGTTATCTTTTTGCCTTACTCTTCATATTGCTTAATTGAAAAATATCTCAAACACTAATTAGTTATCTTACCCTTTTTCTTATACATATAGAGTCGAACTTAAAAATTTACAAATCTGAGAAGTGTGAAGACGGTTGAAGTTAAAATTAAGACATTAATTGCATATTGTGCTTTACATCAAACCGTGTAGCTCCCTTGCCTAGATGTTACTCAAAGTGGTCGAGAGAAATAACATGATAAATATGGTACAGTGACAACCCATTTAAGGGACTCAAATTGTTCAAAGATAAAAATAACATGACAAATCTAATAACTGGAGAAACAATTTAAGAATGGATGTAGTGACGAGTTTTTGTTTGCAATAGTCAAAATATAAAGGATAAGTGTGTTCATATAATGCAATAAATAATGATAGGATTAGTAAACCAATGTATATAACAATAATAAGTGAATAGCTTAATTGTGATTGTTAATGTGTTAAAAGGTTAGTTATTTGTGTATAGGAAAGTTTAGTAAATAACATGAGAGACCAAATAAATGAAACTAGATCACTAGAGGTTGCAAAAATGTATATATTACTATTTATATGTATATAAATGAGCTAATAAACTTTGCAAGGATCAAAGCATTATAAGAAATTTGTGAATATAGTTATGTGAGAGATCACTCTATAAATTTGACCTCGCAAAAGTTATAATTTAAAAAGGAAAAAGAAAAGAAAAATCTAACATATGTACACTTATTGGGACTCCAAGAGTGTTATGCTACTCCATAACTTAATTCATGCTCTTCTAGATGATTTTGAATGAATGCCTTTATAGTTTCCATTGTTATGGATTGATACAAGGAAAAGATGGATCAAATGATCAAGGGAGTTGGTCCCTAAAGGTTGTTCTTGTGCACATCAATCGAAAATTATCCTTTTATTCTTCTTTGAAATCATGTCGATTGGGTAATGCATGGACCTGGTTCAACTTGATCGCCCATTTAGTTGGATGTGTTGAATTGTTGTTTGAGGTAGCATGTTGAATCTTCATGTATTAAACTATTCACTGAGTGAGTGCTAGTTGGTTTGAGCATCAAAGGTAGATAAATGACATGTTGAAGATTGGATAGTGGTGGTCATGCGCAAGGGGTTGGGTGCAACGAAGGACAAGCACGTGTTATGTGACACGATAATGCAATGAGTCCTTGATGTCTACTAATCCATATTCCTGGGATGTTAGGAGCTAAACATTGATCATGTTGTTCATTTGGTGTGTTTTTTGTCATTTTCAATCACATTGAGTGTGCCAAAGGGTGAATAGGGGGGATGGGAATGACCTTGTGTCTATGTTACTCATACAGTGACCAAATAGGGATCCAAGGCTAGCGTCAAACATTGAAATCATTGCATATGACAAATGAAGCTATGTAAAAATATTTTATGAGATCTAATAATATTGTATAGTAGTCAGTGGTTTGAGCTATTATACCAATAAACAAGTCTGAGGTTAGAATAACGTCTCATTCATGTGCTATTCTTCAATAAGTGGGGAGAAAGGTTGGATAAGGATTATGTAGTTTGGTTGTGTTGAAGCTATGGGATCCAAACTGGCTATGATATCTATAATCCAACATGGCCAATGTCACGAATGATAGTCAAAGTGCAGAGGAAAATGATTTAATAAGGAAGTGAAAAAGTGGTTTACTATAACATCCCCGGTTGTTGGTTATCCTCTAGTCGGTCTTCTCTACCTGTCTATCTGAGTTATTGACCCAGGGTTCATGTCATTCAGGTTTCCAACAAAGCCTCTAAAACTATCGTCCCTCTTGGTAAACCAGAAGGCAACACAGTACACAGGATGCATTGCGCAATCTCACCTGAGATAGCTTTAAATGGGTGGTTGTAAGACTCAGGTGTTTACAACCTAGGATTGAGTATGAAATAGAGGTTTATTAACCAGAGCCATTCACTATAAATTGTGATTACAACTTCCTATTCCTTCATGGGTGTACATTCACATTTCACAGTTTATTTCCCAAACAACATAAAGGCATTCCATAACAGTGTATTAACTCATTCATTAAGCATAACGATTAACTGCTGAAAGAAAGTAAATATATGCATGCATTCATCACATTACACAGATATTATCATGGTTCATCCCCTCCTGGGCTTCGTCCACAAAGATTTGGCTCTTGGCTCTTTTATTATAGTAGTCCTTCATCTCCAGCACTGCACGCTTACAATTCTCCTCTAAAATGGGTAAGCTCTATATGAGGTGAACTAGATCGCACCAGGATCCATAGCCTACGATCTAATCCTCATATCTACCTTTCCTCCTCTCCTATAGCTCAACATCTTACAAAATGGTTCACACTGTAAAAAACATTACATATCGCATCCGCTCATGCGTACCTACAATAATTAGAACTAACAACGAACGAACAACCCTCTATAGTACTTACGTATCTATATTTATACATTTCGGGCTCTTCAGCCCTCTTACAAAACATTACCAAAACCCTAACCCTACCAACGTTAGGTCTTCCTCCCATGTGTGTGTTGTTCTTCCTCCAGCTATCGCTTTCCTTGTGCACGCTTTCTTGCATGCGCACGTGTTGTTCTTTCTCCAGTTGTTACTTTAGTTTCTGCACACTTTCTTTCCCACGATCGTCCTTCTTTCCTCTTCGGCCTGGTGCCAACAGGCCCCCAACACTGACATGTGACTCGTCCTGAGTCACCTAAACTTCTTGTGCTTCCTCGATCTCCTTGGTGATCATTTGGAACTTTTCCTTCAGGTTTGTTTCTTTTGTCAGTGATTCGGATTATTTTCGGCACGAAATGAGAGCGGAGATATAATAAAGAAATGCATAGAGATATCGCATATATCCAGTAATATAACAGAAATATATCAAAGATGCAACCATAAACACAGAGATACAGTAATACACGATTTCTATTAATGAAATAAATGTACAGAGACTGTAAAAATACAGAGTGAAAGACTCGCTAGAATGGTGGCAGCTT
>SNQJ01S0082263.1:55859-66350 GCA_010110895.2 Picea sitchensis
GGCCCTCAAAATGGCCCCGGAAGTGAAAACCTACTAAAAATAGTAAATTGCCAAAATGGCCAGAAAACTGTTTTGAGCCATTTGGAAAAGGTGGGTGGCCCCCGATATCCACCTGGATCAGTCAGTGCCTGTGCGATCTTCTCCTTGATGGTATCCACTACCTGAACTGCCACTTCGTCGTTCAGGATTCTTGCACATTCTAGTTGTGTCTGTGCTATCTGTGTTCTAGCTCCTTCTGCTTGTGCGAGTACTTCTGGTATTCGTTCCTACAATGGCTCTATTTGATCTTGACGCTCCTGTTTCTGTGTTTGCACAGTGATAAGTTCTTCTTGCATCTTCTTCATCTCTTGCATCCCTTTGACTCGTTCTGGGATTGGTATAGTCTTCTGCCTCTGTTTGAGTTCTTGGATCGTTGCAATGATCCTTTCCTCTTCCTTGTCCCAACGTTGGACCTGTGGATCCTCCTCCAACCTTGTACAAAGTTGCGCTGCTTTATCGAACAGTTCAGCTGCTATGCTAACCTACTGCTCTATCTCCTGTAGTTTCATTGTTGCTTCCTACTTCCTTTGCTCCTTCATTGTTGGTGAAGTGGTCTGTGTGAGATGTTCTCGGAGCTTCTCGATCTCCTTCTGATACTGATCAATTGCCTGCGCAATATGGTCGATCTTTTCTGCTGCAGGGAGTTCATTTCCTTGCGCAGTGCTTTGAATTTTCCCAAAAATTACTCCCACTCTTCATTCCGATTAGTTCCTACACTCTTTCTCCTCCTGAGTTTCAGATTTGGCCTACTCACAGACTTTTTCCAATGCTTCCTGCTTCTTTGTTGTTTGTTGTAGCTAGACTAAATTTTTATGTGCCCGAGAATGTATCTCGTGGTCAATGCTAACCTGTAATTTGTGTAGTGCCCTTGATCGTATCCGTGTCAAGACCAATTGGATGTGGTCCAAGTCCTTCAATGGTGTCTACCCCACGATTTCATCCATACGCAACATGCTCGGTTTGATGTAGATTGTTGTGTTTGTGTGTGGCATTGAGAAGACTGGGTCTCGTTCTTCTTCCTCCACTCTTTCTTTGGTTTGTATTGTCGATGGATCTATGCCTTTGCTACTTCTTGCTATCTGGACTTCCTCGAGTTTCTTGAGGAACTGTCCCATTTCTGCCAGTTCTTTTTGTAGTTTATCCCTGTGATGTGCTGCATGATCGAAATCTTCTGCTAGGCAATCTTGGACCATTATGGCGATCATCTCCCCATCATCCTCCGTGATTCTATAGTCCGGTGATGATCGTTGCACCTTTGATTTCTTGCACGTGCCTCTTGCCTACACGACTGGTCTTTTAGTTCCCCCTGGTTCCTGTGTAATGGGATCAGGGGTGGTCTCCTGTGCTCCCTCAGCCTATTTCTGCTATCCGTTGGTTGGCTGTGTAGTTTCTTTCTTCCCTTCTGGGTCCCTGGCTGCTTTGACCCTTTGTCTGCCTAAGTCGGCTTGTTTTGACCCGTCCTTGGTTTCTTGGGCAGTGGGATTTTCGGACGCTGCGTTTTCGCATGCACTTCCTCTCCTTTTGTGGTTCTTTCCAGTAGTTCCCAGGGGATGGATGGGATCCTCCATTCGTCAGGCCATTTGCTGATGACTGCGTCAATATCACCCTTTGTGATGCAGTAGTGCACCTGTAGCCACTTCCTATCTGGATCTTGCCTTGGTTGTATCCACATGGTTTGTCGTGAGGCCCAAAAATTAGCGATGTTTGCATATCGCGCAACAACCTTTGGTGTTATTCTCCATGACCGGTTGATAGCTTCTTGTATGTACCGTAGGTATGCTTTGAATATGATTCCATTCTCTCTCTTTTGCTTGGCATGTAGCCTAGATATCAGTAATAGGTATCTTGCTCCCGCTAGCTGCGGTCTAGTACAAAAAACTGCATACCCTGGTTCTTGCCATCCCATGAAGGTTATTAGGGTGATTATCCATGAGTAATGGAATTCTGTGCCTAGGTCCTGTGCATCCTTGCAGTCCACTTGAAATAAGTTCAATAGGTATGGCACCCAGATCATAGACGTGCCTTCTACGCACTGAGCCGCAACTGCGATAACTCCTGCTAGTACTTTTTCTTTACGACATTTTCTTAGCAATTTGCAGGCTAAGATCTTTGTACCCAATTGTGTAGCTGTGTTGTTGATCTGTTTGATTATGATGCCTCTTGTTCCCCTGGCGGTGTCATATTTCTTCTTCATTTCTTCTGCCAACGCTTTCTCCTTGTATTTATCGTCCAAAATCATCACGGGATCCATACCCCAGATGGGTAGTCATGTTATCTACGCAATAAGCTCAATAGTTATGGGGACGGGTTTGTCCAACCAAATATCCCCTCCATGTGTGACTGCTAATAGCTACTTGACGCATGCTGTCGCATACTCGCCTCTACCAAAATGTGGTAGCTATAGTAAACCTAAGAGTCATATTTCGTCCAGTCCAGTTGCCCACTGATATGGATGGATGATCATTTCTCCAAGTTGGTTTATGGTTATGGCTTGTATAAATACCCTCTACGCAAGTTTCGAGTACTTGGTTTCGTCTGATACATCGTGGTCGTAATACTTTAGCTTCCTGAAATGACCCAGTAACTGCAGTTCTACCTGTACTCTATCTTATATGCATGGTAGCACAATCTCTGCTGCAGGTTTCTTACAAGGTGAGCTCGGTATCTGAACTCTGTCTTCTTGTTGTGGTGGCTGGTTGGAAGTTCCAACAATTCTCGGTTGCTCCCCTGTAAGCCAATCTGTCCAAGTCGAGGTAGTTCCAGTGGTCTCCTTTGTTGGTTGACCGAGGCTGGGTGCTTGTGACTCGTCTGGTTGCACTACTGCTCCCAGATTCAATGTCGTTCCATTAACTTCCATGGTTGTTTCAGTGATTTCTAGTTGCACTTCCTATTGGGTTTCTACTTCCTCGTTCTGAGGCTCCTGCACTGCTGTTGGCGTATCCTGTTTCATGGCCTCTGCTTGTGGCTACTAAAATCTCTTCCAGTATCGGTGTAGGGTTTTCTAGTATCGCCTCTAGAGATGGGATTTCATCGATATCGACGATCTTCGGCTGCTATTGTTCAGTTTCTTCTAGTGGTCCTCATGACCTAGTTTGAACCATGGTCGGTCTGACTATCTGTCTAGGTTTTGCTGGCTTCGGTGGCACCATAGTGGTGACTATCGAACGTTTTTTGAGTTCGAATGACTTCGGTGAGCTCTGTGGTATCGCTTTGTTCGTTCCGACTGTTATTTCTCTCTCTCTCTCTGTTCTCCTTTGGCAAATAGACTAGTCGCTCCTGTGATCATGTGTTGTATGGGCTTGTCATGAAGATTGTCGAGGACGCTTCCTCCATTATGCGATTAATGCACCATAACTATGGGTTCAATGCATCTGCGGCGGTTTCATACTTGCCATTACGCTTTCTTTTCTGTCTCTAGTTGGTGTGTTTAATGTGATGTCCCATCAGTCCTTGCCGTGCTTTAATTTTGTCTTGTGCTATCCTGTGAGCCTTCTTTCGCCGACTTTCCTTTTCTCGCTTATTTCCCTTTTGATATGACCGTTGTTCTTGCCTTTGTTGAATTCGTGTTTCAAATGGTATGTGACATTTCTATCTCTAGCATGCTGCGCTCTTTTTAGTCTTGTTTCCTTTTTGTTCTCTTTTTGGTTTTTGATTTGATTTTTTTTTTTTTTTTACTACACGGTGATTGGTTGACTGTCCTTGTATAACTTCAGTCAGATCCCGTTGATCATTCCTATGAGGTTTTTGCTTGCTAAATCTGTTAACTGTACAACTCATGCATCTGTTACAAAGTTTACCTCGTATGGTCCTAGCCAATGCATTCTAAGCTTCCCTGGGTGCTGAAACGATTTACTGTCATAGAGCAGTACTAGATCTCCTTCCTTAAACGTTTTCTTCTTGATGTGTCAATCGTGCCAAGATTTATCTCTTGCTTTCTATACTTTTTGATGGAATCTTGCCAATATTCGATCTTCCTCCATTGACAATAACTGATTTAGTCTTTCCTGTACTACACCTCGTTCTGTTATTTGTGTGATAGTTGCTACACGTAAACTGGGTACTAAACATTCTAGTGGCACTACTGCTTCTTGGCCATAGACTAGTTTGAATGGTGTGTGCCCTGTCAAATTTTTTCATATAGTCCTATACTCCCATAATATTGTTGGTACTTTGAGGTCCCAGTTGTCTCTATTGACATTACAGATCTTTGTCAGTGCATTCTCCAAAATTTTGTTAAAGGCTTCTACTATGCCATTTTCCTGTGGATGATAGAGTGTGCTCTTATGGTGATGAACTTCAAACTCTTCAAGCATCATGTAGATGGTGTTGTTTATGAAGTGCGTGCCTTGGTCGCTCATCAAAACTCTTAGGCATCCAAATATAGTGATTACTTGTTCAAATAAAAAGTGTGCAATTGTCTTTGCGCTGCAGTCTTTTACTGGTGCAACTTCCACCCATATTGTTAGGTATTTTGTCACGGTGATAATGTATCCTGCCCCTGTCCTTTTGGTCCCACAAATTCTATTGCCCATTTATCAAATGCCTGTAATGTTACTTGTGGTCGTAGTGGCATCTCGTCCCTTCTGTTGGGTTTGCCTACCCTTTGACAGACATCGCATCTCTGACAGTACTCTTTCAAGTCTCCATGAAGTGTTGGCCACCATAATCCTGCACATAGTACCTTCTGTGTGGTATCATTTCCTACATAATTCCCTCCTACCATTCCCTCGTGGGCTTCTGCTAAAATTCTTGGTCATTCATGCTCTAGCACGTACCTTCGTAAAATGCTATTGGCTCCCATCTTGTATAGATGTCTTGCGATCAGTTGATAGTCGGTTGCGCGAACTACCAGGTTCTTCTTCTGCGCAGTGGTATATTCTTGCGGCACAGTACCTGTGCGCAAGTACTAGATGATCTCTGCGAAGTAGTCATCAACAATATGTACTGATAATAACTATGCATCTAGAAGGTTGTCTTTTAAGTTTGTCGGTTCTTCTCCATTTGTGACCCTTGACAGGGCATCAGGTCCTGCATTCAGTTTTCCTGGTTTAACTATTACTTCAAAGTCAAATTCTTGAAATATCAATAACCATCAATAGATTCTCCCCCCCAACACTGGCTTGTTGACTAGGTATTTCAGGGCCGAGTGATCTGTAAACATCTTAAAGTGTTTTCCCAATAGGTAATGTCTGAACTTCTGTAGTGTATATACCAGATCTAGTCATTCTCTTTTTGTCGTGTTATAGTTATGTTCTGAGTTTGATAATTTTCTGCTTGCGAATGCTATCGGGTGATCCAAGTATCCCGCTCTTGGTTGCGCTAAGATAGCTCCAAGTGCTATTGTTGATGCATCTACATGCACATGGAATGTCTTTTCCTAGTTTGGAAATACTAATATTGGTGCAGTAACCATCTTTTCCTTCAAAGTGTCCAGACCATGTTGGCACTCGTCATTCCATTGATATTTTGTATCCTTACTTAGCATCTTTTCCATTGGTGTTGTGATCTACGCATAGCCTTTGATGAATTTTCTGTAGTATCCTATGTGTCCTAACATTGCTCTTAGTTGGCAGACTGTTTTTTGTGCTGGTAAGTTAACAATGACTGTGATCTTTGCCGGATCCACTGGCAAGCCTTGTTTGCATATTATGTGGCCCAATAATATCCCAAACGGTGTTCCAAATATGCATTTCTTTATGTTCAGTGATATCTGGCACTATCTACATCATTCTAACATCAGCCGTAAAACTTCCACATGGTTTTTCAACAGACTGTAAACTGTCCGATCATCCAGGTATACTTTGAGAAACTGATGGATGAATTCCTTAAATGCTGTGATGACCACGCTGGAAAATATTGTGGGTACATTCTTCAGTCCAAACGACATGACTGTGTACTAATAATATCCCCATTCCATCGCAAATGTGGTCTTGTGTCTATCCACCAGTGCTATCTTAATCTGATGGTAGCCTGAGAATCCATCGATGAATGAGTAAGCTTCATGTCCCCCCACATTCTCTAACACTTCATCCATGAATGGTGTAGGGAATGGGTCGTGTAGGCACACATCATTCAATTTCCTCAAGTCGATGCATATCCTGATCCCTCTTCCTTGTTTCTTGTCCTGTACTACCATCGGGCTTATCCATTCTGATTCCTCAACTGGTTCGATGATGCCGGCTTCGAGCATCCTGTCGATCTCATCTTTAACTTTCTGCTTATATAGGGAGTTCATTATGTAGGGTCATTGTTTAATAGGCCTCGTGTCGAATCTGAGTGATATCTTCATTTCTCCTAATTCTCCGGCTATACCCTTCATCTCTGTAAAGGTTGTGGGAAAAAGGTCACTATATTCGTGCAACAATTCTGTGATGCTTTCTACTATTTGCTCATCCCAGTAATCTCCAATGCTGACCATTTTGGGCTTCTCAACTGTCTCGATGTTTACTTTATTTATCTTTATTGGCGCAAAAATGACTTCTGATTCTATAGGTGGTCCTTCCACATCTCGTTCTCCTTCGACTTATTTGATATTAATGTCACGCCGATCATCTTCATCGGGTGCTTCCTCCTATACATGGTAACATGACAGTAGTGCCTTGACTGTGTATTTATTCCTTTGTTGTTCTTCTGTCATAAGTTCTATTTCCGGTTCTTCAATGAATATGACTCCTTTGATCCGTTTCAGGGTTGCGTCTATGTTGGGGTTCTAATACTCGAATGAGAAAGTGACTATAAAGTTCTTTTGTAATGTCTTCCATGTCGTAGTTCCTTTGCACAGTTCCTGGTTTGTATACCAGTTCTCTGGTATGCCTTCTAAATTATGTATGAAGTGATGAGGCCATTCCTCGTGTGGTGTCATTTTCCACAGCGTTTTACACTCCTCCAAGTGTTCTACTGGTGTCCCTAGTCCTTCATATTTCCATTGTTTGTTATATGCTTGTTCTATGCCAAACCATATGCACAACAATCACTTACATTGATACCATTTTGTGATTGTCTCCTTGTGTGCGCCCCACCATCTCGTGGGTGTGGCATTTAGTGCTAAGTCTAGTGCTAGCAGTCTCTGGTTCTCTAATACTTCGTCTTCATATTGTGTCAAGAATGTTTTCGAATCGTTTAGTCTGTGGAAACTGGGTGGTTCTCTAATTTCTATGCCTACCCACCTTACTGCGCGGTCTATTCTTGCACATCTTCTTGTGGATACTTTGTGTAGTCTCTACTGCCAGTTTTCTAACCCAGTGTCTGAGTCTGTTGTGCATGAAGTAATGCTCTGCCAACTGAGTACCCCATCTGCAGTTGGGTTTATGTAATCCTCATCCCGCGCAGTTGTTCTGTACAACTAGTCGATCTCCTCTAGGTATAGGCAAGTGGGTTCTATGAACCTCTCCCCTTCTGATGTATCTAGTGGTGCTATAAACCTGTAGTATCTGGACTCAAATGTCATTTTCCTGGTTTTCAAATTGATTATGGCCAAGTTGTCAAACGCCCAATCCAGACCAACCAATGTCGGTTAAGGTGTTGTGCCATCTACTATTTCGATAACTTCAAAGTCTTCTTTAGTGCACACACCATCCAGATCTATTGTCACTCCTTTCAGTCGACCTAATGGTAGGACCCTATGTTGATTTGCTAGTTTTAATTGGACGGTTGAGTATCCCAATGTTGGTTCTCCCATGCATTTCCATGTTGTCTTGGGTATCACATTCGCTTCAGATCCTAGGTCTAGTATAATGTCTCCCATATTGAAATCCCCAATGTTAGCATTTAGTCTAAATTCCCTACTTGTTCTTCTTCTTGTGTGTAGGTGATTGCCGATTTTTGGTTCTATATTCTCTTCCATCTCACTGCTACATTTCTGTAGTATGTTTTGCAATATCTTCATAGATGAAGGATCACTTAATACTTTTATGCATGATTGAAAAAAGCCTTTGATTGTAATTAATTTTCCCTTGGGTTGTATTCCGGTGATATGGTCCAGTGATGACGACATCTCATATTTTGGGACTTCCTTGATTTGTTGTGCAGTTGATGCTATGTCCTCCTTCTGAAATTCTTGTCGGGATTCTTTAAAGATATCCTTTTCCTTTTGCATGTCGAAATGCTTCTCAGGGTCAGTGTTCTTCTTTACCCATTGGTTCTGTGTTGGTTCCTGTCGAATTGCGTCATTTCCTGTTTTCGTTCCTCCATAAGTGACTATATTGATGTTTTTTCCATCGTCCCTTGCTTCAGCTGAAATCCACTGAACATTCTGATTGTTCTGGTTCCTCTTGTCCTAAATTTTTACTAGTAGTATCAGACATTCCTCTGTATCGTGGTCCGATGCACGACAATAGATACAAGTTGCTGGTGGGAGTGGGCATTCTCGTGCATAATGCCCTAGTTGTTGACAATTATGACATGTGACTGGTCCTCTACCACGTCCAAAACCTCCTCTGGCTCGTCCTACTCCTCTGTAGCCTGTGGGATCACCTCTTCACACGTTATACTGTGGTGCTTGATTATACTGTGCGGTATTGTACGGGTTTGTGCCGAGTTGTACTACGACTGCACATTATTGTAGGGTTGTTGCATAGTATTATACTGTTGTTGTGCAGTGTTGTATGGGGCTAGGGCTTGATTGAACTGTGGCGCTTCTTGCCCAGTCATCATTTCGGCCTTTACCCTGTATGCGTCTGATGTTATTTCCTTCATCAGCTCCATAGTTTTGCAATATTTGTTGGTGTGGTCTACTAACTTACAAAAGGTGCAATATGAAGTCTTTGAAACCATTTGGTATTTATGCATCATCGTACAATGATAAGGGTCATGACCTAGTTTCTTTCATATTTCACACCATAATCCTCTCTGTGGTAGCAGGTTTGGAATACCTATTGTCATATACTACGCAAATGTTGGGCATTCGTTCTTGTGGTGTCCTTCCATCCTGCAGATGGTGCACCAAATGACTTCTAGTTTGTCCTTGTTCTTATTCTGGTTCAACTAAAATGTTAAATTCTTCAAATCCTCCTTCAACTCTTCAATAGCTGGGTCCATCTGCTAGTATTGGTTCTCTTCAAGTTGCAAGGCTTCCTGCAGAGCCTTTTCCTACATCTAAATTTTTTGTTGTCGTAACAAATATTTTAAGTGTGGGAATAGTGAATTGATGAATAGGTGTCAATGCTGCATATCAGTCATAAGGTATTTTAACTTTCCCTTCATTCACTTGAATCTCTGATCAATCTCCCATACAGACTCTCCTGGTTTCTGTTGTATTTCAATCATCTTGTTCATGTACTGATCCTCTAAGCTCATCTTCTGGAACTCATTTATCAATAATTTCTTAATGTTGGCCAGTGTCCTTGTCATCCCAGGGGCATTGTTTGTGTCTAGATTCATGTACCAATCTAGTGCGCGGTCTCTTAGTGTGATCGCTAGCTGCGCGAGTTTGGTATCTTCATCAATGATCTGCTTCGCTTCCCAGATCTTTTCACAAATAAACAAATGCTTCTCAGGGTCTTTTGTTGCTTCTCCTCGAAACTCTGGTAATCTGATAGTGGGATCGTGTCCTCCCATTCTGAATACTGAGCTACTATCTCCTCCATGCGGTGTAGATACTTGAATAGGGTTGCCTGAACTAGCTCCTCTAGTTGTTTCTCCTTGTGTAGATGTACTTCCTATTGTCGGACATCCTCCGAACATCGATTGTCTAAACGATGGTGTTCTCTTTGGTATATTAGTCGCACATGGGTTTATGGGTTCCACACTGACATTAATATGGATAGGATGGATGCCTTCTCCTCTCATTCTTAGGCCTCTTGTTTTCCTCTCGTATGTTGTGCACAGGATTTCCTCAATCTGCTCCACAGTCCGAAGATCCTCTACCTCTTCCTCATTGCTCGCCAAGCCCTCCCTCATGGATACAACTCTCTTCTTGATATTCACCTTATATTGGTAGGGTACTCCGCTACGCATTGTTCTTAATGACGCTAAGATCCACTTAAGCTAGTTGTCATCCATCAAGATCGGGTCCAAGGGTTCCTCCTCCTTCTTTCCTTTATCCTTACCTCCTTCCATTTGTCCTCTCTCTGTCAGTGCTTCCCCCCTTCCCCCATGCACGCAGGGAAGTCTAGTTGTCTGATTCCATTGTCATTACACCTTTGTTATATAGAAGTATCTTAATAGAAGTATACAGTGATTGAATATACCTTCTGTTAGCGATATTTCTCGTAAGGGGGTTAGAATGCAAAGGAATGGGTTAAAAACCCGCTTGTCCTAAGTTTGGAGTGCTTAGGTGCCTGTGGTAAGCTACAAGCAAGTCTGGGCGGCAAAGATTCACGTGCCCGGATCAACGGTGCATATAGGATTCCGGCCCCCACTCACCTTTCTACCTTTAAGCGGAAGGGGGGGGTCTGGAATCGAAGGTGCATCTCTTCGATGGTCCTAATCGGAGTGCCTGGATCAACGATGCCC